>JBBDGP010001170.1:1800000-2047500 GCA_037952835.1 Lithobates septentrionalis
GTTTGTCCTGGGGGGTCTATACTAATGTAGGGGGGTGATTTGTCTTGGGGGTCTATACTAATGTAGGGGGGTGATTTGTCCTGGGGGGGTCTAAACTAACGTAGGGGGTGATATGTCCTGGGGGTCTGTACTAATGTGGAGGGGTTTGTCCTAGGGGGTCTGCACTAATGCAAGGGGGCAGGTGGTTTGTCGCAGGGGTCTGTACTAATGGATGGGGTGGTTTGTTCTGGGGGTCTGTACTAATGTAGGGGGGTGGTTTGTTCTGGGGGGTATGTACTAATGGAGGAGGGTGGTTTGTTCTGGGGGTCTGTACTTATGTAGGGGGGTGGTTTGTTCTGGGGGTCTGTACTAATGTAGGGGGGGTGGTTTGTCCTGGGGGGTCTATACTAATGTAGAGGGGGTGATTTGTCCTGGGGGGGTCTGAACTAATGGAGGGGGGGTGATTTGTCCTTCGGGTCTAAACTAATGAAGGCGGATTGGTTTGTCCTGGGGGGTCTGTACTAATGGAGGGGGGTGGTTTGTCCTGGGGGGTCTGTACTAATGGAGGGGGGGTGGTTTGTCTTTGGGGTCTGTACTAATGGAGGGGAGTGGTTTGTCCTGGGGGGTCTGTTCTAATGGAGGGGGTGGTTTGTCCTGGGGATCTGCACTAAGGGGGGCTGGTTTGTCGTAGGGGGGTCTGTACTAATGTAGGGGGGTGGTTTGTCCTGGGGGTGTGTACAAATGTAGGGGGTGGTTTGTCCTGAGGGGTCTATGCTAATGTAGGGGGGTGATTTGTCCTGGGGGGTCTAAACTAATGTAGGGGGGTGATTTGTCCTGCGGGTCTGTACTAATGTGGGGGGGTGGTTTGTCCTGGGGGGTCTATACTAATGTAGGGGGGTGATTTGTCTTGGGGGTCTATACTAATGTAGGGGGGTGATTTGTCCTGGGGGGGTCTAAACTAACGTAGGGGGTGATATGTCCTGGGGGTCTGTACTAATGTGGAGGGGTTTGTCCTAGGGGGTCTGCACTAATGCAAGGGGGCAGGTGGTTTGTCGCAGGGGTCTGTACTAATGGATGGGGTGGTTTGTTCTGGGGGTCTGTACTAATGTAGGGGGGTGGTTTGTTCTGGGGGGTATGTACTAATGGAGGAGAGTGGTTTGTTCTGGGGGTCTGTACTTATGTAGGGGGGTGGTTTGTTCTGGGGGTCTGTACTAATGTAGGGGGGTGGTTTGTCCTGGGGGGTCTGTACTAATGGAGGGGGTGGTTTGTCCTTGGGGGGTCTAAACTAATGAAGGGGGGTGGTTTGTCCTGGGGGGTCTATACTAATGTAGGGGGGTGATTTGTCCAGGGGGGTCTAAACTAATGAAGGGGGGTGGTTTGTCCTGGGGGTCTATACTAATGTAGGGGGGTGATTTGTCCTGGGGGTCTAAACTAATGTAGGGGGGTGATTTGTCCTGGGGGTCTGTGCTAATGTAGCGGGGGTGGTTTGTCCTGGGGGTCTATACTAATGTAGTGGGGTGATTTGTCCTAGGGGTCTATACTAATGTAGGGGGTGATTTGTCCTGGGGGGTCTAAACTAATGTAGGGGGGTAATTTGTCCTGGGGGGTCTGTACTAATGTAGGGGGGTGGTTTGTCCTGGGGGTCTATACTAATGTAGGGGGGTGATTTGTTCTGGGGGGTCTAAACTAATGTAGGGGGTGTGATTTGTCCTGGGGGGTCTATACTAATGTAGGGGGTGATTTGTTCTGGGGGGTCTAAACTAATGTAGGGGGCGTGATTTGTCCTGGGAGTCTGTACTAATGTAGGGGGGTGGTTTATCCTGGGGGGTCTATACTAATGTAGAGGGGGTTATTTGTTATGGGGGGGTCTGAACTAATGGAGGAGGGGTGATTTGTCCTTCGGGTCTAAACTAATGAAGGCGGGGTGATTTGTCCTGGGGGGTCTGTACTAATGGAGGGGAGTGGTTTGTCATCAGGGGTCTGTACTAATGGAGGGGGGGGTGGTTTGTCCTTGGGGTCTGTATAAATGGAGGGGAGTGGTTTGTCCTGGGGGGTCTGTTCTAATGGAGGGGGTGGCTTGTCCTTGGGATCTGCACTAAGGGGGGCTGGTTTGTCCTAAGGGGGTCTGTACTAATGTAGGGGGGTGGTTTGTCCTGGGGGTCTGTACAAATGTAGGGGGTGGTTTGTCCTGAGGGGTCTATGCTAATGTAGGGGGGTGATTTGTCCTGGGGGTCTAAACTAATGTAGGGGGGTGATTTGTCCTGGGGGTCTGTACTAATGTGGGGGGGTGGTTTGTCCTGGGGGGTCTATACTAATGTAGGGGGGTGATTTGTCTTAGGGGTCTATACTAATGTAGGGGGGTGATTTGTCCTGGGGGGTCTAAACTAACGTAGGTAGTGATATGTCCTGGGGGTCTGTACTAATGTGGGGGGGGGGTTTCCTAGAGGGTCTGTATTAATTTAGGGGTGTGGTTTGTCCTGTGGGGTCTATACTAATGTAGGGGGGTTATATGTCCTGGGGGGTCTAAACTAATGTAGGGGGGTGATTTTTCCTGGGGGAGTCTGTACTAATGTAGGGGGGTGGTTTGTCCTGGGGGGTCTATACTAATGTAGGGGGGTGATTTGTCCTGGGGGTCTAAACTAATGTGGGGGGGGGATTTGTCCTGGGGGGTCTGTACTAATGTAGGGGGTGGTTTGTCCTGGGCGGTCTATACTAATGTGGGTTGGTGATTTGTCCAGGGGTTCTAAACTAATGTAGGTTGTGATTTGCCCTGTGGGTCTGTACTAATGTAGGGGGGTGGTTTGTCCTGGGGGGTCTATACTAATGTAGGGGGGTGATTTGTCCTGGGGGGTCTACACTAATGTGGGGGGTGATTTGTCCTGGGGGGTCTGTACTAATGTAGGGGGGTGGTTTGTTCTGGCGGGTCTATACTAATGTTGGGGGGTGATTTGTCCTGGGGGTCTGTACTAATGTAGGGGGGGTGATTTGTCCTGGGGGGGTCTAAACTAATGTAGGGGGAGGTGATTTGTCCTGGGGGGTCTGTACTAATGTAGGGGGGGTGATTTTTCCTGGGGTCTGTACTAATGTAGGGGGTGGTTTGGCCTGGGGGGTCTATACTAATGTAGAGGTGGTGATTTGTCCTGGGGGGTCTGAACTAATGGAGGGGGGTGATTTGTCCTGGGGGGTCTAAACTAATGAAGGAGGGTGGTTTGTCCTGGGGGTCTGTACTAATGGAGGGGGGTGGTTTGTCCTAGGGGGGTCTGTACTAATGGAGGGGGTGGTTTGCCCTGGGGGGGTCTAACCTAATGAAGGGGGGGTGGTTTGTCCTGGGGGTCTGTACTAATGTAGGGGGTGGTTTGTCCTGGGGGGTCTATACTAATGTAGGTGGGTGATTTGTCCAGGGGGTCTAAACTAATGTAGGGGGGTGATTTGTCCTGGGGGGGTCTATACTAATGTAGGGGGGTGGTTTGTCCTGGGGGGTCTATACTAATGTAGGGGGGTGATTTGTCCTTGGGGTCTATACTAATGTAGGGGGGTGATTTGTCCTGGGGGGTCTAAACGAATGTAGGGGGTGAGTTGTCCTGGGGGTCTGTACTAATGTGGGGAGGGTGGTTTGTCCTGGGGTCTGTATTAATGTAGGGGGTGGTTTGTCCTGGGGGGTCTATACTAATGTGGGGGGGGTGATTTGTCCTGGGGGGTCTAAACTAATGTAGGGGGTGATTTGTCCTGGGCGGTCTGTACTAATGTAGGGGGGGGTTGTCCTGGGGGGGTCTATACTAATGTAGGGGGGTGATTTGTCCTGGGGGGTCTGTACTAATGTAGGGGGGGTGGTTTGTCCTGGGGGTCTATACTAATGTAGAGGGGGTGATTTGTCCTGGTGGTCTGAACTAATGGAGGGGGGTGATTTGTCCTGGGGGGTCTAAACTAATGAAGGCGGGGTGGTTTGTCCTGGGGGGTCTGTACTAATGTAGGGGGTGGTTTGTCCTGGGGGGTCTAAACTAATGAAGGCGGGGTGGTTTGTCCTGGGGGGTCTGTACTAATGAAGGGGGTGGTTTGTATTGTGGGATCTGTACTAATAAAGGGGGGTGGTTTGTCCTTGGGGTCTGTACTAATGGAGGGGAGTGGTTTGTCCTGTGGGGTCTGTTCTAATGTAGGGGGGTGGTTTGTCCTGGGGGTCTGTACAAATATAGGGGGGTGGTTTGTCTGGGGGGGTCTGTACTAATGCAAGGGGGCAGGTGGTTTGTCGCAGGGGTCTGTACTAATGGAGGGGGTGGTTTGTCCTGGGGGGTCTGTACTAATGGAGGGGGGTGGTTTGTTCTGGGGGTCTGTACTAATGTAGGGGGGTGGTTTGTTCTGGGGAGTCTGTACTAATGTAGGGGGGTGGTTTGTCCTGGGGGGTCTATACTAATGTAGAGAGGGTGATTTGTCCTGGGGGGGTCTGAACTAATGGAGGGGGGTGATTTGTCCTGGGGGTCTAAACTAATGAAGGGGGGTGGTTTGTCCTGGGGGTCTGTACTAATGGAGGGGGGTGGTTTTTCCTGGGGTGTCTGTACTAATGGAGAGGGGGTGGTTTGTCCTTGGGGTCTGTACTAATGGAGGGGAGTGGTTTGTCCTGGGGGGGGTCTGTACTAATGGAGGGGGTGGTTTGTCCTGTGGGGGTCTAAACTAATGAAGGGGGGTGGTTTGTTCTGGGGGGTCTATACTAATGTAGGGGGGTGATTTGTCCTGGGGGGTCTATACTAATGTAGGGGGGTGGTTTGTCCTGGGGGGTCTATACTAATGTAGGGGGGTGATTTGTCCTTGGGGTCTATACTAATGTAGGGGGGTGATTTGTCCTGGGGGGTCTAAATGAATGTAGGGGGTGAGTTGTCCTGGGGGTTTGTACCAATGTGGGGAGGGTGGTTTGTCCTGGGGGTCTGTATTAATGTAGGGGGTAGTTTGTCCTGGGGGGTCTATACTAATGTGGGTGGGGTGATTTGTCCTGGGGGGTCTAAACTAATATAGGGGGGTGATTTGTCCTGGGGGGTCTGTACTAATGTAGGGGGGTTTGTCCTGGGGGGTCTATACTAATGTAGGGGGGTGATTTGTCCTGGGGGGGTCTGTACTAATGTAGGGGGGGTGGTTTGTCCTGGGGGGTCTATACTAATGTAGAGGGGTGATTTGTCCTGGGGGGTCTGAACTAATGGAGGGGGGGTGATTTGTCCTGGGGGGTCTAAACTAATGAAGGTGGGGTCGTTTGTCCTGGGGGGTCTGTACTAATGTAGGGGGTGAGTTGTCCTGGGGGGTCTGTACTAATGGAGGGGGGGTGGTTGTCCTTGGGGTCTGTACTAATGGAGGGGAGTGGTTTGTCCTGGGGGTCTGTTCTAATGGAGGGGGTGGTTTGTCCTTGGGGTCTGTACTAAGGGGGGCTGGTTTGTCCTGGGGGGGTCTGTACTAATGTAGGGGGTGGTTTGTCCTTTGGGGGTCTGTACTAATGTAGGGGGTGGTTTGTCCTGGGGGGTCTGTACAAATGTAGGGGGGTGGTTTGTCTGGGGGGGTCTGTACTAATGCAAGGGGGCAGGTGGTTTGTTCTGGGGGTCTGTACTAATGTAGGGGGGTGGTTTGTCCTGGGGAGTCTGTATTAATGTAGGGGGGTGGTTCGTCCTGGGGGGTCTATACTAATGTAGGGGGGGTGATTTGTCCTGGGGGGGCTTTACTAATGTAGGGGGGTGGTTTGTCCTGTGGGGGTCTATACTAATGTAGGGGGGTGATTTGTCCTGGGGGGTCTAAACTAATGTGGAGGGTGATTTGTCATGGGGGTCTGTACTAATGTAGGGGGGGGTTTGTCCTGGGGGGTCTGTACTAATGTAGGGGGTCGTTTGTCCTGAGGGGGTCTGTACTAATGTAGGGGGGTGGTTTGTCTTGGAGGGGTCTGTACTAATGGAGGGGGTGGTTTGTCCTGGGTGAGTCTGTACTAATGGAGGGGGTGGTTTGTTCTGGGTGGTCTGTACTAATGGAGGGGGTGGTTCTGTACTAATGGAGGGGGTGGTTTGTCCTGAGGGGGGTCTGTACTAATGGAGGGGGGCTGGTTTGTCCTGAGGGGGTCTATTCTGATAAAGGGGGGTGTTTTGTCCTTGGGGGTTTATACTGAGGGAGGGGTTTATACTTAGTGGGGGTCTGCACTGAAGGAGGGGGGTCTATACTTAGTGAGGGGTGTCTGTACTGAGGGGCGACTATAGTTTGTGCAGGGGGTGATACCATGTTTTACCGCACCGGGTGACACCAACCCTAGTGACGCCACTGCAGCCGCGGGCTCTTGTTTCCCCTCTCCCTCTCCTCCTCATGCGCGCTGCTGTACTAGTGAGCGGCACACTATGTTTCTTCCCCCGCCTTCATATCGGCCAGGGAAGAAAAAAAAAAGGAACAAGGAAGAGGATTGTGGGACATGTAGTCCCGAGGACTGGCAGCCCCACTGTAACATGGAAACTGCATCCCACACAGCATGCTCAGCTGAATGGGAGAGAGAGAGACAGGAGCCCGGGAAAGCTTTCAGGGAAGTACACCCAGGACTCCAGAGGGAGAGGACAGTGCTGAGGGAACACCATCAGAGAGAGAACCCCACTGCCCTGTGCCTCATGAGGGAAAGCCACACAGCCTAGCGCCATCCCTGGCGGAGAAAGGAATGGAGTCATTGCCAGAGTACAGATCTGGGCTCTACCCAGCGGAGTCGCCACTGGCAATTCAGAGTAAGCTGACTCCTGATCAGAGGAACCGTTGTTGCTGTATCGCTGGGTCAGGTGAGAGGGCCGATCGGCCATTATTTACTAACGTCTATAGGAACTGCAGTCTCTGACCATCTCTTGTAACATGTCTGCAGTCTCTTACCATCTCTTGTATCATGTCTGCAGTCTCTTACCATCTCTTGTGTCATGTCTGCAGTCTCTGAGCATCTCTTGTATCATATCTGCAGTCTCTGACTATCTCCTGTAGTATGTCTGCAGTCTCTGACCATCTCCTGTAGTATTTCTGCAGTCTCTGACCGTCTCCTGTAGTATGTCTGCAGTCTCTGACCGTCTCCTGTAGTTTTTCTGCAGTCTCTGACCCTCTCCTGTAGTATGTCTGCAGTCTCTGACCGTCTCCTATATTATATCTCCAGTCTCTAACCATCTCCTGTACTACCCTGTTTCCCCGAAAATAAGACCTAGCGTGATTGTCGGTGATGACTGCAATATAAGCCCTACCCCCCAAATAAGCCCTACCCTGTTTCCCCAGAAATAAGCCCTACCCTGAAAATAAGACCTACAAGGACTTTAACTAGGGCTTATTTTGGGGGTAGGGCTTATATTGCAGCCATCACCAACAATCACGCTAGATCTTATTTTCAGGGTATGTCTGCAGTCTCTGACCATCCCCTGTATTATATCTCCAGTCTCTGACCATCTCCTGTAATATGTCCGCATTCTCTGACCATCTCTTGTAACATGTCTGCAGTCTCTGACCATCTCCTGTAGTATGTCTGCAGTCTCTGACCATCTCCTGTATTATGTCTGCCGTCTCTGACCATCTCCTGTAGTATGTCTGCAGTCTCTGACCATCTCCTGTATTATGTCTGCCGTCTCTGACCATCTCCTGTAGTATGTCTGCAGTCTCTAATCATCTCCTGTAGTAAGTCTGCAGTCTCTGACCATCTCCTGTATCATGTCTGCAGTCTCTGACCATATCTTGTATCATGTCTGCAGTCTCGGACCATCCCTTGTTTCATGTCTGTAGTCTCTGACCATCTCTAGTATCATATCTGCAGTCTCTGACTATCTCCTGTAGTATGTCTGCAGTCTCTGGCCATCTTCTGTACTATGTCTGCTGTCTCTGACCATCTCCTGTAGTATGTCTGCAGTCTCTGACCGTCTCCTGTAGTATGTTTGCAGTGTCTGGCCGCCTCTTGTAGTATGTCTGCAGTCTCTGACCGTCTCCTGTAGTATGTCTGCAGTCTCTGACCATCTCCTGTAGTATGTCTGCAGTCTCTGACCGTCTCCTGTAGTATGTCTGCAATCTCTGACCATCTCTTGTAGTATGTCTGCAGTCTCTGACCCTCTCCTGTAGAATGTCTGCAGTCTGTGACCGTCTCCTATATTATATCTCCAGTCTCTGACCATCTCCTGTACTATGTCTGCAGTCTCTTACCATCCCCTGTATTATATCTCCAGTCTCGGACTATCTCCTGTAATATGTCCGCATTCTCTGACCATCTCTTGTAACATATCTGCAGTCTCTGACCATCTCTTGTAACATGTCTGCAGTCTCTGACCATTTCCTGTAGTATGTCTGCAGTCTCTGACCACCTCCTGTATTATGTCTGCCGTCTCTGACCATCTCCTCTAGTATGTCTGCAGTCTCTGACTATCTCCTGTATTATGTCTGCCGTCTCTGACCATCTCCTGTACCATCTCTGCAGTCTCTGACCATCTCCAGGTATCATGTCTGCAGTCTCTGATCATCTCTTGTATCATGTCTGCAGTCTCTGACCATCTCCTGTACCATGTCTGCAGTCTCTGACCATCTCTTCTAACATGTCTGCAGTCTCTGACCATCTTCTATATTATGTCTGCAGTCTGACCATTTCCTGTACTATGATTGCAGTCTCTTTTTTTTTTTTTTAAATTCCTTTATTTCGTTATTGTATGGCAAAGTTACAAATAACAGAACAAGTCACGGCATATTCTTACAAACAGGTACAATTGACCATCATATTCTATGAGACAGAAAAATATAACCAAGCGAACATAGACTTTTTGGACATTGTGGATGTTTTCTTGCCAATGTTGTATCATTTACATAGAAGAAAACCAAGGTGGCCTAAAAGGGGCCTCCCTGTATAGTTATCAATCTGGTCATAAACAATAAGGATATAGCGTCAAACTATTATAAGATTTTGAACAAATAAAATACGAAATATATTGTTGACATGCATTTCCAGCTCGACATGCAATGTACAATCTCTATAATTGAATTACCGCCGTCTCTATGGCTATGGTAGCGAGCAAGATTGTACAGAGGATAAGCGAGATAGAAAGAGAAGAGGCAGAAATAGAAGGGGGAGAGGCAAGGGTCAGGGGTGTGGAAAGACAGAAAAAAGAAAAAGGAAAAGAGGAGAGGAGGAAAAGCGAGGGAGGGAGAGGGAAACAGGGCAGCAACACCGCCCCCTCCAGAAAGGCATTTATTCCCACTCCTATGCAATGTATAGGTGGGCGTCTCAAGATGATAAGTAATGAATTGTTACATTATGTATCTTGGGTGTGTGCATGGGTCTCTCTTGTAGGTATGTGTTGGTACACATGAAATGTCTCCAGGGCCTCCACTTGTTACTGAATTGTTCCTCCATATTGTGTAAAGTTGCTGTTAATTCCTCCATACGGAGGACACAGTTGACTTTAGAATACCACAGGACCTTAGTTGGTGGAAGGGGTTGCTGCCACAATGCGGGGATACATGCCCTCGCCGCATTGAGGAGTTGCATTGTCAGGGTCTTTTTGGTATTTTTGGGTGGGTCTCCCTGTCAGGTGTAGAAGGCATGCAGCCGGGTTGTCTCTCAGTTCCACTGAGGTCAAGCTACGAATGGTCGTTGTCACCTTATTTGCAGATGATACTAAGCTAAGCAGGGCAATAACTTCTCCGCAGGATGTGGAAACCTTGCAAGAAGATCTGAACAAATTAATGGGGTGGGCAACTACATGGCAAATGAGGTTCAATGTAGAAAAATGTAAAATAATGCATTTGGGTGGCAAAAATATGAATGCAATCTATACACTGGGGGGAGAACCTCTGGGCGAATCTAGGATGGAAAAGAACCTGGGGGTCCTAGTAGATGATAGGCTCAGCAATGGCATGCAATGCCAAGCTGCTGCTAACAAAGCAAACAGATTATTGGCATGCATTAAAAAGGGGATCAACTCCAGAGATAAAACGATAATTCTTCCGCTCTACAAGACTCTGGTCCGGCCGCACCTAGAGTATGCTGTCCAGTTCTGGGCACCAGTCCTCAGGAAGGATGTACTGGAAATGGAGCGAGTACAAAGAAGGGCAACAAAGCTAATAAAGGGTCTGGAGGATCTTAGTTATGAGGATAGGTTGCGAGCACTGAACTTATTCTCTCTGGAGAAGAGATGCTTGAGAGGGGATATGATTTCAATATACAAATACCGTACTGGTGACCCTACAATAGAAATAAAACTTTTTCGCAGAAGAGAGTTTAACAAGACTCATGGCTACTCATTAAAATTAGAAGAAAAGAGGTTTAACCTTAAACTACGTAGAGGGTTCTTTACTGTAAGAGCAGCAAGGATGTGGAATTCCGTTCCACAGGCGGTGGTCTCAGCGGGGAGCATCAATAGCTTCAAGAAACTATTAGATAAGCACCTTAATGACCACAACATACAGGGATATACAATGTAATACTGACACATAATTACACATAGGTTGGACTTGATGGACGTGTGTCTTTTTTTAACCTCACCTACTATGTAACTATGTAACTATGTAACAGCAAATAGAGGTAAAAGAAGAGAACGAGAAATTTGGAGATTATCCTACTGTTGGTAAATTAAGCCTTGCGCAGATAAGCGCTGCCTATATGCGGGGGTGGAAGACTAGACTCTGCGACACAGTGGAAGATGTGCCATCGGGCGAGAACCTATAACTGAAAAGACACTAGACTATAACCTCAAAACATGGTGATATTAGGCAAAGTGTCCCACTTGGCATGGGCTCTGAACCTAAACTTCTATTGGTTGACAATTCATCAGTTTAAAGCTATCACTCATAACGGCACTGGCGGTCACCGTACAAAAAAAAACATATTTAAAAGAAGAAAAAACTTTTCTAAACAATGTGAGATAACACACACAATGTGTCCTTCCACCTTCCGGGGAAGGTCCGCCCCACACCCCGTCTTATGTCAGGAAAAACAAAAAAAAGGATAAAATAATTCCTTCTGGGAAAATATTGATGGGGGGAGGGGTGACATGGGCCCAACTCCGTCAAGCTACAGGGCCGAACCCATTAAACCTTACCCCTCAACTTAGGGGCAGGCTACAAATTTGGTGCACATTTTGAAGGACCAAAGATGACCAAGTAGACCGCTCAGATAACCGAGCAAAGGCTAGTTTGAGTGTATAAAGGATGCCCACTTCAGTTTAGGTTAACGGGACCCTGAGGATCCAAACATCTCTCCGGGGGTGACCTTCTCTACCATCAGTCCCGGTTAAGACTCAGGGGAAGTAGGTGTGTCTCTGGGATCCATTCTTGGTCTGGAATGCCAAGAATGCTCTCCTGCTGGGTCTTTGAGGTCTTGGCGATGCAGATCTTGTGTTGTTAAACGTGGTCGGAAAGTCCAGCCAATTAGGTACAGAAATCTCAGGGATCTCCAAGAATGTGAACAACTCCGAAAGATGGTCCAGCCATCATAGCATGAATGAGCTGTTTCCTTTTAGCACAGTCAAGTGAAAGGGGTGGCCCCATCAGTATGTATCTCCTGCTGTTCTAACGGCTTCTAGTAGTGGGCGCAGCAGGCCTCTTATCCGTAAAGTGAGCTGTGAGAGGTCTGGAAATAATTGCACAGATGCACCATCAAAGTCCACTGGACCATTCGCCCATGCCCTCCGCAGTATTTCCTCTTTAATCGTGTAATAGTGGACCCTGGCTAGGACATCTCTTGGAGCGAGGGCATCTCCTCCTCTGGGTCCCTGCACTCGGTGTATGCGGTCCAGTTCTAATTCCGCCGTCGGAGGCTTGTCTAGTAGGCGGTTAAAGATAGCCACGATCGTAGCCCTAAGATCTCCTCCAGAGGTGGCCTCAGGCAAGCCACGCAGTCTTATGTTGTTCCTGCGGCTGCGATTTTCACCATCGTCAACAGAGAGTTGCAGCATTATCAGGCGCCGTTTATAATCAGTCTGTGCCTCCTCTAATGCCGCCATTCTGGATTCCAATACAGAGGAGGTTGTTTCAACTACTGTTACCCGAGAGTCTACAGTATCAATCCTTTGTTTAAGATCATGAATCTCTCTGGACAGGGTACTTACAATTGTTGCTGCTGATTCAGCGATATCCTGTTTAGTAGGGAGGTGTCACGTACCTGACGGTAGAGCCTGATATGCAGGGAACGGCCTCTCTTGCTCCTCTGATTCTGGCCCCCTGAAAGAGTAGACAGGAGGAGCAGAAGTGCAGAGTCGCACAAGTGCCAAACAGTTCGTCTTCACTGTAATGTAGAACAGTTGCAGGTGGCACGGTGCTGGAGCAGGGTTCTCCAATGAGCGGAAGATTCAGGTCAGGCAAGCCGGGTCAAACACTGGCGGGAATGTCAGGAGCAGAAGCGGAGGCAGGAGCGTAGTCTGGATGCAGGCAGGGTCGGCAACGGGCTGGCAGCGTGGTAGTAGAAGGAGCAGGCAGATGCGGAGTCAGAACAAGCCGGGTCAGATGCAGGCAGCAGGTAGCAGAGTCAGAGGCAAGCCGGGTCGGTAAACAGATGCAGGTATCACGGGTAAAGCAGGCAGGAACACACGGGAACTCTGTAGAACGGACATCACTGGATGCAAGCACAGACCAAGTTTAAATAGCCTCTTGGTAATGTGCACACAGGTGCACCGAAGGTGTTCTGGCAGAAGCTGAGGTCACAGGTCGACTTCTCTGTTGGCCATCTTGAGTACTGGCTGGTCTTCCCTGACAGGCTGAGGTCACAGGTCGACTTCTCCTTCAGCCATCTTGAGTACTGGCTGATCTTCCCTGACATTCCCCCCCCTAACGGGCAGCCTCCGGATGCCCAATCTGGCTACTTTGTCAGGATAGGTCCTCTTAAATGTTTGGATCAGTTCTTGGGCATGAATGTTGGTTTCAGGTTCCCACGAGTTGTCTTCAGGACCGTAACCCCTTCACTTAATAAGGTATTGAACTTAACCTCTCCTTCTCCTGCAATACTAAAATCGCCTCTTTTTCAAATTCCTCTTCGCCATCTACCACCACAGGTTCGGGTGGCTCTGTATTCCGATCCGGAAAAGAGTTGGGGGTGGCGGGCTTCAGTAAGGTTATATGAAACACAGGGTGGATCCTGAAGGTCTCCGGTAACTCCAGCTCATAGGCAACATCGTTAATTAGTCTCTTTACAGGAAAAGTTCCCACGAATCTGGGGCCTAATTTCCTTGAGGGACAGGTTAGTTTCAGATTTGTTGTGGCTAACCAGACTTGGTCCCCCCGGGTTCAGGATCAGGTCCCCTCTTCACTTCTTATCGAAAATCTGTTTGTTATAAGCTTGAGTCTTGGCCATCATCTCTTGTAGCAGCTTGTTGTTGGATCTAAAGAAATTCAATGTTTCAAGTACAGTGGGTACCGAGCATTCCGGAGTGTTATTAAACAGAAAAGACGGGTGAAAACCGTAGTTTGCGAAGAAGGGAGATTGTTTCGTGGCTGAATGAGAAGAATTATTGTAGGCAAACTCGGCTAAGGGAAGTAAGGACACCCAATCATCTTGTGAAAAGGAGGAGAAGCAGCGCAGATATTGTTCCAGTGTCTGGTTGGTCCTTTCTGTCTGACCATTAGTCTGCGAATGATAGGCTGAAGAGAATGAAAGTTCAATACCCAAGGATTCACACAAGGATCTCCAGAATCCGGAGGTGAACTGGACCCCTCTGTCTGAGACGATGTTAGCCGGAACCCTATGGAGTCTTATAACCTCTCTGATGAAGATCCGTGCCGTCTCTTGTGCAGAAGGGGTGCCCTTCATAGGAATGAAGTGGGCCATCTTGGACAATCGATCAAAGATTACAAAGATAGTACTGTATCCCTCGGATGGGGGCAGTTCCACAATGAAGTCAATTGAAATCCTTCTCCATGGTCTGTTCGGGACAGGTAATGGCTTCAACAGACCCCAGGCCCTGGATTTGCTGTTCTTATTACGGATGTAGGTGGTGCACGATTCCACATATCTCCTGCAGTCTCTTGCCACTCCCGGCCACCAGAAGGTTCGCTGCACCAATTCAGCAGTCTTGCTGACCCCAAAGTGTCCTGCCAGCGGGTGGTCATGGCACATGCTCAACGTGGCAGTTCGTAGATCCTCCGGCATGAAGACCTTATCCTCATACCAGAGTAGCCCTTCCTGTGTCCGTAAAGTGATCCCAGATGGTGTAGAACTCCTCACAGAGACTTGTTTAATCTACATCATTAAGTCCCCTTGTAGGAGAAGGAAATTTCCCGAGGACAGGATCGTATCCTGGGGAGAGATGTCTTGGGATTTGCTAAACATGCGTGATAGCGCATCCGGCTTTATGTTCTTGGATCCAGGTCTGTATGTCAGATGGAAGGTGAATCTCGAAAAGAAAAGTGCCCACCTGGCCTGGCGAGGTCTCAAACTCTTTGCTGTTCTTAGATATTCGAGATTCTTGTGATCTGTGTAGATTAAGATTGGATGTGCTGCTCCCTCAAGAAGGTATCTCCATTCTTCTAATAATGCCTTAATTGCTAAAAGTTTGCGATCCCCAACGTCGTAATTCTTCTCCGCGCTAGACAGTTTATGCGAGAAGAACGCGACTGGGTGCAACAGGGCCTTGGGGCCCTGTCTTTGGGACAAGATAGCTCCCACCGCAGTTTCCGAGGCATCCACTTCTAAGACATACGGTAAGGCCGAGTCTGGGTACCTCAAGACGGGTGCGGATGTGAAAAACCTCTTCAGCGTTTCAAAGGCCGACTGAGCCTCTGGAGACCAGCAGAATCGGGACCCCTGTTTGGTAAGCTGTGTAATGGGGGCAATGATTGCTGAGAACCCCCGAATAAATTTTCGATAAAAGTTTGCAAAGCCTATGAAACGTTGAATACCTTTCTTGTCACATGGAGTAGGCCAGTCCTGGATAGCCGTTACCTTCTGGGGATCCATCCGGATACCTTCAGTGGAAATGATCAGCCCCAGAAATTGGATACTCTGGCGTTCAAACTCGCACTTCTCGGGTTTGGCATATAATC
The DNA here is from genome assembly GCA_037952835.1 of Lithobates septentrionalis. Lineage (NCBI taxonomy): Eukaryota > Metazoa > Chordata > Amphibia > Anura > Ranidae > Lithobates > Lithobates septentrionalis. Next base: position 1,814,959 of record JBBDGP010001170.1, read on the forward strand.
TGTGTTGTCGAAGGCGGGTTAATGCACTTCTCACGTGTCTGCGGTGGTGTTCTAGGGAGGAAGAAAAAATTGGCATATCATCAAGGTATACAATGACAAAAAAGTCCAGGAAGTCTCTGAGAACATCATTAATGAAATGCTGGAAGGTAGCTGAAGAGTTGCAGAGCCCGAAGGGCATCACGAGATACTCGTAATGCCCAAATCGTGTGCGGAAAGCAGTCTTCCACTCGTCTCCCTCCCGAATGCGCACCCAATTATAGGTGCCCCGAAGATCCAATTTGGTAAATATGGTAGCAGAACCAAGTCTTTAAAAAAGTTCGGGAACTAGTGGAAGTGGGTAACGGTTCTTCACCGTCACCTTGTTAGGTTCATGGTAGTCCACACAGGGCCTTAACGACTGATCCTTCTTCTGGACAAAGAAAATCCCCACCCCAGCTGGAGACGTGGAAGGGCGGATGAAGCCTTTCTTGAGATTGTCATTGATATAGTCCTTCAGTGCCACCAGCTCGCTTTCAGACAAAGGGAAAATCCTCCCAAAGGGAACTTCGGCTCCAGGGAGTAGCTCTATAGGGCAGTCATAGGGCCGATGAGGTGGGAGGATCTCTGCCCCCTTCTTACTAAACACATCTAGGAAGCTGTGGTAGGCTGTAGGCACAAGCTGACTGGTTTCAGAGTCCGTATCTAGACACAGCAGAGCGTACCAAACGATCGCGGGGGAGGTATAGTGGATTGGAGAAACAGAGTATATTATAACGCACTATAGAGGTCTGGGGGAGGAATATATCTTGCTCAAATACCATTACACTAACACCCCCACTGTTGGTACTGTTGGCATGACTGTGCCATGTTAGGCAATAACTAGGCAACAATAGTCAATCGCCTAAACTCAGGAACCCACCCCGGACGGTAGGCAAAGCCAGTCCAACAAGGCGATTAGAGAGGAGGGGAGGGGATCGGTGTAATAGAAGGTAAGGCAGGGTGGAAACTCCTGAAACACTAGGGAATAGGAAGGAAGGCATGAGAGGCAAATCAACAAAGGGGATGGCATCTAACCAGCCTAGAACAAGTGAAAGTCCGGGTACCATCAGGAAGTACATGGTACAGGAAAGCAGTAAATATAGCCCAGGCAAACAAACGGGGGCTAAGAACAAAGCCCCGGAGAGTCTGCCAAAGATGGGGACAAGAAGACAACCAGCAGAGATAGACTCTCACACTGTAAGTGGTGAGATATTGGATGAAGAAACAGCAGAAGCCCAATTAAAAAATCAATTACCAACAAAAGGCGAAATGGCCGAAATGTTTGCGAGGCTGGAAACTTCAATAAAAGGAGAAATTGATTCCTTACGAGAAGATATGAATCAAACTCTAAAAAGAGTGGAAGAGGCAGAAACAAGGTTGGACAGACACGGTGAAGAGCTTGATGGTCTCAAAAAACAATTAGAGGAAGTTCTAAAAGAACAAAGAAATATCCTGTATAGAATAGAAGATCAAGAGAACAGGAGCAGAAGGAAGAACCTTCGAATAAGAGGCCTTCCCGAGACACAAGGAGAAAAAGAAGACCTACAAGGAAAGATGGATATAATTTTTGGAGGAATGATCACTGCATCCAATACGAGCGGTAAAAAAAAATTTGACAGAGTCCAAAGGATCCGCAAGCCCGCAGAAATCAAAGGAGACGTCCCACAAGATGTGATCGCGAGAATCCACAATTACAACGACAAAGAAGCGGTGAAGGCGTATATGAAAAAGAACATACCAGTGATTTACGGAGTAACGAATTTACAGATTTTCGCAGATCTGGCAGCGGAAACGCTGGCCAGGAGAAGAGTGTTAAAACCTCTACTGGATCAGCTTAAAGCGCATGAAGTTAAATATTCTTGGGGTTTTCCAGCCTGTTTAAACGCGTACAAAGAGGGCCGCTCGGCAACCTTAAGATTTCCGGAAGAAACCGAAACATTTTGCAACCGTCTAGGGATCCCCTCAGTGGAAGTACCGGGTTGGTGGGAAAGAACTGGTAATAGGGACCCCAATGAAGAACAGCAGACCTGGAAGCCAGTTTTCAAATCCAAAATCAGATAACCAGAACTGAATCCGCAAAGATTATAGAAATAACTAAGATGTCGAGGGGGAGGTTGGGGGGGCGGGGGGGCTTCGGTGATGGGGGGCGGACACGGGCAAATTAGGGGGGAGCACTGGATACAGAGATGCCTAGTCCGAGTTCCACCTCAAGGGGGATAACCAGAGGGCTAGGTGGAGAGGTTGGCCCACGGTTTTTCAGGTCTTGGAAAGATCGGATGCCCCCACAGAGAGGGGGGAGGCTGGAGGTGGGGGGAGCAGGGTGGGGGTTCCGGGATGGGTGGGGGGGCGGGAGGACTAAGGGGGGAGGGAGTATGGGGGGGGCTGGGGAGGGTGGAGGGAGGGGGGGGGTTTGGGGAGGGGAGAGGGTAGGGGAATCTACCAGGAAAACAAATGAACAATAAGGATAAGGACCTCATTTTACCAAGGAGGTATGAAAAAACATAAAAAAGTGTAAACTAGGCTGGCAGGCTTAAAGATAATTACCTATAATGTACGTGGTTTAAACGCTCCCATGAAAAGGGCTAATATAGTGGGTGAACTTAAACTCCTGCAAGCGGACGTAGTACTGCTGCAGGAGACCCACTTCACCATAAATAGGAACTACAAAATATTTTCGAAAGATTACCCCCTTTGGTATTATGGGGATTCCCCGATCAGCCGAGCAAAAGGAGTTGTCATGAGAAGGTCTACCCGTTGGTGGCGCTATCGGTCTCTTGGATCGCAGTACCAGTGTCCATCAGCAGGTGTCTTCCAACACCTAGGACCTGCAGTAAGAGGTCTTTCCTGCTGGTGGCACTGTTGCATCCTCGGGCCGTAGTACCGGCGTCAACCAGCGGGTGCACTCTGGCAGTGTGGAGCAAACAGGTCACACTGCGCTCAGCTGTAACGTGAGGTCAATTACCACAGCCTTACAAATACCCGGCAAGCCCTCATAGGCTTGCCTTGGTATCTCTCTCTCCCCCTGCGTTCTGACCTTGCTGCCTGTTTGACCTTGAGCCTGCTATCTGCCTTGTCCTGATCTGATCCAATCCCTATCCTGAGGCCTTCCTAGTCCTGTCCCTTCTGTTCCTGGCTCCCTTGGATCCCTGCCCTGAACCCCATCCATCCATCCTCTCCTTGTCCTGTTCAGGTTCCCGTCCTTACCCTTATGCTGACTTCCCTGTGTATGACCTTGGCTTGGCTTGTTTACGATTACGGTATCTCCCTTTACTTATATATATATATACATTGTTGTTTGTAGTGGGTTGTTGTGTGGGTTTTTGCACTGTTTGTTCCTGTCACTTATCACTTGTTAATAAACACCATTTCACTTACATGTGTTTCTGGTCTCCTCTGTGCAGTCCACACAGTCTGGTCAATTAGATATCCTGACAGTATACCAAGGCCATCCCTGACCAGACGTGGCTGCACTGAGAAACCGTCTTGTTACGGTGGGTGTGCAAAATGGACTTTGATGAAATTGTCTATTATTCTCTGCTGGCGGAAGAGGATAATGAATATTGTTGCCAGACTCTTAAAGATTGGACCCGTGACCAACTGCTGGAAACGATACAAACAGCCCATTTATTTGTAGATCAAGGTCATGCATTATTTGAGGATGTTCAGCCTTTGATTCAATTATGTATAAAGTCAGCCTTGTCATGCACTCCCGAAGGTAGTGACGATTACTCCCCTCCTTTCAGTTTTGACCAGGTGGAATCCCTGGTATGGTTGTTAGAGGATGATCCGGCTTACTTTGATGAACATTATTCCGCTTGTTCCCAGCAGGTGTTATCCGATTGCATTTATTCAGTACAATCTCTGGTTAGCCAGGCTGTATGTGAATCAGCGTTTGTTCAACCTTTGCTGCAGGCATGGTCAGACCTCCTGTCTTTAGCTAAGCCACAACATTCCAACCCTGCCATTAATCATCTGCCTTCCAAAAGATCTATCTCCCCGTCACCTATGGCAACCTCAGCTACAACCCAGTTTAATCAGCTCCCTACCAAATACTACCACCCAGTCTCCAAGTGTCGCACCTATCCTGCTTTCAATTCACCTGTCTCTTCTCCTCCACCTGTAACAGTCCCACAAAACCCCTCTCTAGCTACAGTTCCTTGGTCTTCCTTCGATCCAGCTACTTTCTTTGCTTACAGCCCTGCACCTACATACAAAACTGCACGGGCTAAACCAAAGAAGAAGCAAAAATTCTTCCCGACCCATACCATCCTGCCAGTAACCCAACCTGTTCCAGCCTTGCAGTCTGATGTTCCAGCTTTGCAGTCTGACGTTCCAGCTCGCCAGTCTGATGTTCCAGCCTTCCAGTCTGATGTTCCAGCCTTCCAGTCTGATGTTCCAGCTTTGCAGTCTGATGTTCCAGCTTTGCAGTCTGCTGTTCCAGCCTTCCAGTCTGCTGTTCCAGCTTTGCAGTCTGCTGTTCCAGCTTTGCAGTCTGCTGTTCCAGCCTTCCAGTCTGCTGTTCCAGCCTTCCAGTCTGCTGTTCCAGCTTTGCAGTCTGACGTTCCAGCTTTGCAGTCTGATGTTCCAGCCTTCCAGTCTGATGTTCCAGCTTTGCAGTCTGATGTTCCAGCTTTGCAGTCTGATGTTCCAGCTTTGCAGTCTGATGTTCCAGCTTTGCAGTCTGATGTTCCAGCTTTGCAGTCTGCTGTTCCAGCCTTCCAGTCTGCTGTTCCAGCTTTGCAGTCTGCTGTTCCAGCTTTGCAGTCTGCTGTTCCAGCCTTCCAGTCTGCTGTTCCAGCCTTCCAGTCTGCTGTTCCAGCCTTGCAGTCTGACGTTCCAGCTTTGCAGTCTGATGTTCCAGCCTTCCAGTCTGATGTTCCAGCCTTCCAGTCTGATGTTCCAGCTTTGCAGTCTGATGTTCCAGCTTTGCAGTCTGATGTTCCAGCTTTGCAGTCTGATGTTCCAGCTTTGCAGTCTGATGTTCCAGCTTTGCAGTCTGATGTTCCAGCTTTGCAGTCTGCTGTTCCAGCCTTCCAGTCTGCTGTTCCAGCCTTGCAGTCTGATGTTCCAGCTTTGCAGTCTGACGTTCCAGCTCGCCAGTCTGATGTTCCAGCCTTCCAGTCTGATGTTCCAGCCTTCCAGTCTGATGTTCCAGCTTTGCAGTCTGATGTTCCAGCTTTGCAGTCTGCTGTTCCAGCCTTCCAGTCTGCTGTTCCAGCTTTGCAGTCTGCTGTTCCAGCTTTGCAGTCTGCTGTTCCAGCCTTCCAGTCTGCTGTTCCAGCCTTCCAGTCTGCTGTTCCAGCTTTGCAGTCTGACGTTCCAGCTTTGCAGTCTGATGTTCCAGCCTTCCAGTCTGATGTTCCAGCTTTGCAGTCTGATGTTCCAGCTTTGCAGTCTGATGTTCCAGCTTTGCAGTCTGATGTTCCAGCTTTGCAGTCTGATGTTCCAGCTTTGCAGTCTGCTGTTCCAGCCTTCCAGTCTGCTGTTCCAGCTTTGCAGTCTGCTGTTCCAGCTTTGCAGTCTGCTGTTCCAGCCTTCCAGTCTGCTGTTCCAGCCTTCCAGTCTGCTGTTCCAGCCTTCCAGTCTGCTGTTCCAGCTTTGCAGTCTGACGTTCCAGCTTTGCAGTCTGATGTTCCAGCCTTCCAGTCTGATGTTCCAGCCTTCCAGTCTGATGTTCCAGCTTTGCAGTCTGATGTTCCAGCTTTGCAGTCTGATGTTCCAGCTTTGCAGTCTGATGTTCCAGCTTTGCAGTCTGATGTTCCAGCTTTGCAGTCTGATGTTCCAGCTTTGCAGTCCGGTGTTCCAGCTTTGCAGTCTGAGGTTCAAGCTTTGCAGTCTGAAGTTCAAGCTTTGCAGTCTGAAGTTCAAGCTTTGCAGTCTGATGTCCCAGCCTTCCAGTCTGATGTCCCAGCCTTCCAGTCTGCTGTTCCAGCCTTCCAGTCTGCTGTTCCAGCCTTCCAGTCTGATGTTCCAGCTTTGCAGTCTGATGTTCCAGCTTTACAGTCTGATGTGCCTGCCTCCCAGTTTGTCGTCCCGATGCCTGCCTTCCAGCTCGATGTCCCTGCCTTCCAGCCGGATGTCTTGCAGCTTGCCTTCCAGCCTGATGTCTTGATGCCTACCTACCAGTCTGATGTGCCAGCTTTCCAGATTGGTGTGCCAGCTTTCCAGATTGGTGTGCCAGCTTTCCAGATTGGTGTGCCAGCTTCCCAGATTGATGTGCCAACTTCCCAGTTTGCTGTACCAGCTTCCCAGCCTGATGCCTTGCAGCTTGTCTTTCAGCCTGATGTCTTGATGCCCACCTACCAGTCTGATGTGCCAGCTTCCCAGATTGATGTGCCAGCTTCCCAGATTGATGTGCCAGCTTCCCAGATTGATGTGCCAGCTTCTCAGATTGATGTGCCAGCTTCCCAGCCTGATGCCTTGCAGCTTGTCTTCCAGCCTGATGTCTTGATGCCTACCTCCCAGTCTGATGTGCCAGCTTCCCAGTCTGATGTGCCAGCTTCCCAGTCTGATGTGCCAGCTTCCCAGTCTGATGTGCCAGCTTCCCAGATTGATGTGCCAGCTTCCCAGCCTGATGCCTTGCAGCTTGTCTTCCAGCCTGATGTCTTGATGCCTACCTGCCAGTCTGATGTGCCAGCTTCCCAGTCTGATGTGCCAGCTTCCCAGTCTGATGTGCCAGCTTCCCAGTCTGATGTGCCAGCTTCCCAGATTGATGTGCCAGCTTCCCAGATTGATGTGCCAGCTTCCCAGTCTGCTGCCCAGCTCAAGTGGTTCCTGTCGTCTGCTGCCCAGCTCAAGTGGTTCCTGTCGTCTGCTGCCCAGCTCAAGTGGTTCCTGTCGTCTGCTGCCCAGCTCAAGTGGTTCCTGTCATCTGCTGCCCAGCTCAAGTGGTTCCTGTCGTTTGCTGCCCAGCTCAAGTGGTTCCTGTCGTTTGCTGCCCAGCTCAAGTGGTTCCTGTCGTTTGCTGCCCAGCTCAAGTGGTTCCTGTCGTTTGCTGCCCAGCTCAAGTGGTTCCTGTCGTTTGCTGCCCAGCCCAAGTGGTTCCTGTCGTCTGCTGCCCAGCTTAATGACTCTGACATGCCAGCAGTACCCACTGTCCAGGTTGATGTACCCGATGCCCGGCCTGATGTGCCCTCACCTGTCCAGTTGAAGGCCATGAACTTTGAACAGATACACCTTGTTGGAGCGTCCGGAGGCCGCTCCTTTAGGGGGGGGTACTGTCATGAGAAGGTCTACCCGTTGGTGGCGCTATCGGTCTCTTGGATCGCAGTACCAGTGTCCATCAGCAGGTGTCTTCCAACACCTAGGACCTGCAGTAAGAGGTCTTTCCTGCTGGTGGCACTGTTGCATCCTCGGGCCGTAGTACCGGCGTCAACCAGCGGGTGCACTCTGGCAGTGTGGAGCAAACAGGTCACACTGCGCTCAGCTGTAACGTGAGGTCAATTACCACAGCCTTACAAATACCCGGCAAGCCCTCATAGGCTTGCCTTGGTATCTCTCTCTCCCCCTGCGTTCTGACCTTGCTGCCTGTTTGACCTTGAGCCTGCTATCTGCCTTGTCCTGATCTGATCCAATCCCTATCCTGAGGCCTTCCTAGTCCTGTCCCTTCTGTTCCTGGCTCCCTTGGATCCCTGCCCTGAACCCCATCCATCCATCCTCTCCTTGTCCTGTTCAGGTTCCCGTCCTTACCCTTATGCTGACTTCCCTGTGTATGACCTTGGCTTGGCTTGTTTACGATTACGGTATCTCCCTTTACTTATATATATATATATACATTGTTGTTTGTAGTGGGTTGTTGTGTGGGTTTTTGCACTGTTTGTTCCTGTCACTTATCACTTGTTAATAAACACCATTTCACTTACATGTGTTTCTGGTCTCCTCTGTGCAGTCCACACAGTCTGGTCAATTAGATATCCTGACAGGAGTGGTCATAGGGTTTGCGAGGGGAGTATGATTTGATTTAGACGAGAGAAGGGTGGACCCTGAAGGGCGGTACTTATTCTTGAGAGGAAAATTAAATGGAGTAGAGTGCACCCTCGCAAACATCTACGGCCCAAACAAAAACTCTATTGGCCACTTATTGAAGTCAAAGGCAGATCTAATGGAATTCAAGAGAGGGGGTGTAATAATGGGGGGTGATTTTAATTTTTGTATGGAACCAAAGGTGGATAGTACGTCACAGGCACAGGGGACTGGAATGAGATGGAGGAACAAATTAAAACAGAAATTGCACCAATACCAACTGGTAGATGTTTTCAGGTTACAGCACCCCAAAACAAGAAACTATACATTCCACTCCCCTGTTCATGCGTCATACTTTAGATTGGATTTTTTTTGATAGAGCATAGGCTCTTAGAGGCGGCTGTTAGTACAAACATTGGTATAATTACTTTTTCCGACCATGCACCGGTGACGCTACAACTAAAGATAGGAGAGTTTAACAACAGAAGTAATATGTAGAGACTAAATGAGGAACTTCTGCATGATAAAGCAATAGAAGAACGAGTGAAAAAAGAATTAGAGATGTATTTCAAAGAAAATAACACGGAAGGGGTATCAGAAATGACGGTGTGGGAAGCCCATAAGGCCTACATTAGAGGCATCATGATTAAGAAGGGGGCGGAGAAGAGAGAGTACCAGAGAGAACACAAGGGTCCTGGGTAAAGAAATTAATACACTAGAACAGCTCCATAAGAATAAGAATGATAGTGAAATTTTGTTAAAACTCAGCCGCAAGAGGGAGGAGATGAGAGAACTCATAGAGCAAGAAACAAGAAGAACAGAGTAAAAAGAGAAAGGTACCTATATGGGAATAAGCCCAGGAAATATCTAGCGCAGGCCCTAGCGAAAGAAAAAATCAGCGAACTATATAGACAAAATACAAACAGGTAAAGGGGATTTGGTACACAAAACAGTAGAAATTGCCAGGAAGTTTCAGGAGTATTACAAGAGCCTATACGCCATCAATAAACTAAGAACTAAAGAAGAGACAGAGCAGAAACAGGAAAAAATAAAAGCCTATATGAGGGAGAGCGGCTTAGAGAGAATCTCGGAGGAGCAAATCAGTCAGCTAGAAGCCCCTATCTCTGAGGAAGAAATAATAAAAATAGTAAAAGAAACACCGGCGGGGAAAAGTCCCGGGCCAGATGGCCTGACGATACTCTATTCTAGAAAGTTCAAAGATATTTTGGTCCCAAAAATGTGTTCCTACATGAATGGGATAGGGGAGAAGTGGGAACTATGTAAGGAAGCTCTGGAGGCCACTTTTGTTGTTATCCCAAAAGAAGGGAAAGATGGAACGATATGTTCCAGCTATAGACCTATCTCTCTCCTAAACCTAGATACTAAAATATACGCAAAAATTCTTGCTGACAAGTTGAAAAAAATAATGCCAAATATAATACATCCAGACCAGGTAGGTTTTATCCCCAGGAAGGAGGGGAGAGATAACGGAACCAAAACCGTGTTAGCAATACAGAAGATGAAGGGCGGTGGGGCCCCAGGTCTACTCCTGTCGATTGATGCTGAGAAAGCATTCAACAGGGTAGACTGGGGCCTCATGCAGCGTTCGTGGGAAGAGATATGTCTAGGTGAGAAAATGATAAAACGTATTAAGACCTTATATAACAGACCTACAGCAAGGGTAAGGATAAACGGGACATTATCAGCACCGTTCAAAATGCTCAATGGAACGAGACAGGGGTGTCCATTATCACCCCTGCTGTTCCTGATGGCGTTGGAACCACTCCTTTCTAAGATAAGACAGAGCCCAGACATAAGGGGGATAAAGGTGGGGGAGGAAACCCATAAGTTAGCGGCGTACGCGGACGACATTCTTTTCTATGTGACTAGCCCAAGAATTTCCCTGCCAAATCTAATGAAAACTTTAAAAGAGTATGGCGAGGTATCAAACTTTAAGATAAACCCATGGAAGTCCGAGACCTTAACTTTCAACATGTCAAAAAAGGAAGAAGTTATACTCCAAAAAAACTTTTAATTAGTATGGGGTAAAAAAGAAATTAAGTATCTAGGGGTTAAGTTAACCCAAACCAGCGCAAGCTTATATCTAGCAAATTACCTCCCTCTATTGGACGAGATTAAAACAGAGTTAAATAGGACAACAGGAAACCTATCCTGGGGGGGCAGAATTAACATTTTTAAAATGGTCATCCTACCCAAAATCTTGTATAAAATGCAGATGTTACCGATCCCATTTCCGGAGGCTTTTTTCAAAACAATACAGAAGCTATTTCTAATGCCGCGTACACACGGTCGGACTTTCTATCCTACTTGGTCCGGCACACTTTCCGACGGACTTTGTCCGCCAGGTGCGCCGGACTTTAAAACGGACGGACTTGCCCACACACGCCGGGACTTTCCGGCGGGCTAAGTCCGCCCGTCTTTCCGACGGACTTTCGCCGGAGTTCCGGCGGACTTTCAGAATGAACGGACTTGCCCACACACGGCCAAGTCCGTTCATTTTGAACGTGACTCAGGTGCGACAGGACTAGCAAAGGATGTCAATCTTGCCGCTTTTATCGGCGAGATTGACACCTTGCGAGCCCCGTTGCGGGGCATACCAGGCCCTTAGGTCTGGTATGGATTATAAAGGGAAGCCCCTACGCCGAAAAAACGGCGTGGGGTCCCCCCTAAGATCCATACCAGACCCCGATCCGAGCACGCAGCCTGGCCGGTCAGGAAAGGGGGTGGGGACGAGCGAGCGCCCCCCCCCCTCCTGAACCATACCAGGCCGCATGCCCTCAACATGGGGGTGGGTGCTTTGGGGGAGGGGGGCACCCTGCGCCCCCCCCCCAAAGCACCTTGTCCCCATGTTGATGAGGACAAGGGCCTCTTCCCGACAACCCTGGCCGTTGGTTGTCGGGGTCTGCGGGCGGGGGCTTATCGGAATCTGGGAGCCCCCTTTAATAAGGGGGCCCCCAGATCCCGGCCCCCCACCCTATGTAAATGAGTATGGGGTACATGGTACCCCTACCCATTTACCTAGGAAAAAAGTGTAAGTAATAAAACACTGCACAGGTTTTTAAAATATTTTATTAAACAGCTCCGGGGGGGGGGGATCTTCCTCCGGCTTCGGGGGTCCCTCCGCTTCATCTTCTCCCGGCGTCCGGTTGGTTCTTCTCCGCTCTCCGGCCTCTTCTCCCGGTGTCCCAGGTCTTCGGCCGGCCCCTCCGCCGTCTTCATGTAGCTCTATTGCCAGCGGAGGTCCGGACTTCTGGGCTTCTTGGCTTCTCTTCTCTTTTCTTCTCTTCCTCCAGATGTCAACACGACGCTCTCTCCGGCCGGACTGGTCTCCGAGGGCTGCGTTGTGACTTATATAGGCGGAGACCCCGCCCCCTTTTGATGTCACAGTCCCTGGGCATGCTGGGACTGTGATGTTTTAGGGGGCGTGGTCGACCACGCCCCCTAAAACGTCACAGTCCCAGCATGCCCAGGGACTGTGACATCAAAAGGGGGCGGGGTCTCCGCCTATATAAGTCACAACGCAGCCCTCGGAGACCAGTCCAGCAGGAGAGAGCGTCGTGTCAACATCTGGGGGAAGAGAAGAGAAGAGAAGAGAAGAAGCCCAGCAGCTCAGAAGTCCGGACCTCTGCTGGCAAGAGAGCTACCTGAACACAGCAGAGGAGCCGGCCGAAGACCTGGGACACCGGGAGAAGAGAGCGGAGAAGAACCAACCGGACGCCGGGAGAAGATGAAGCGGAGGGACCCCCGAAGCCGGAAGAAGACCCCCGAAGCCGGAGGAAGATCCCCACCCCCGGAGCTGTTTAATAAAATATTTTAAAAATCTGTGTAGTGTGTTTTATTACTTACAATTTTTCCCTAGGTGAAGGGGTAGGGGGACCATGTACCCCATACTCATTCACATAGGGTGGGGTGCCGGGATCTGGGGGCCCCCTTATTAAAGGGGGCTCCCAGATTCCGATAAGCCCCCCGCCCGCAGACCCCGACAACCAACGGCCAGGGTTGTCGGGAAGAGGCCCTTGTCCTCATCAACATGGGGACAAGGTGCTTTGGGGGGGGGGGGCGCCCCCCTCCCCCAAAGCACCCACCCCCCATGTTGAGGGCATGCGGCCTGGTACGGTTCAGGAGGGGGGGGGGCGCTCGCTCGTCCCCACCCCCTTTCCTGACCGGCCAGGCTGCGTGCTCGGATCGGGGTCTGGTATGGATTTTAGGGGGGACCCCACGCCGTTTTTTCGGCGTAGGGGCTTCCCTTTATAATCCATACCAGACCTAAGGGCCTGGTATGCCCTGCGCTCGCCGCAATAGGAAGATTTGTTTTTCCTATTGCAGCGAGCGCGAGATGCAATACCCTGCCCTCGTGTCGTATCTGGTCTGTCGGACCAGCCTACACACGAGCGGGCTTTCCGTCGGACCAGCGCACACACGAGCGGACTTTCCGCCCGAAACTGAGTCCGACGGAAAGATTTGAAACTTTCTTCAAATCTAGGTCCGGCGGGCTTTTGGGAAGAAGTCCGCCGGAAAAGTCCGCCGCCGCCCACACACGGGCGGATTGTCCGGCACACTCTGGTCCGCCGGACCAAGTATGCCGGAAAGTCCGACCGTGTGTACGCGGCATTAGATTTATATGGAGAGGGAAAAAAGCAAGAATAAGTTTGACACAATTAACTAAAGAAAAGACAAGAGGGGGTTGGGGCGCACCAGATGTCAGAAACTATTATAACGCTGTAATATTGTCACGGATAGTAGAATGGGTAAAAGAAAATAGAGAAAAGAGATGGGTTAAGATGGAAAGCACAATGAGCACAGTTAATTTAGGTAAAATAATATGGATCCCGCCACGATTCAGAAAACTAGGGAAGGGCACAAATAATATCACTGGTAACGCACTAAAAATATGGGATCATTTACACAAGAATAAAAAATGGGAATACAACTCACCACTAATACCACTTACTAACACATAATATTTTACCCCCGGAATGGAAGTATGGTTTGGGAAATGGATAACATTAGAAAAAGCACAAGTGAAAGACATCATGGAGCATGGTAAAATTTACACATACCACGACTTAAAGAGTAAAGAGGAGTGGAGATTGGTTAAAGAATGGCAGTACAACCAATTAAAACATTTTTTAGAATCTCTGCCCCAGCCAAAAAGATCGGAAGCAAACGTGCTCCCTCTAGAGAAAATCTGTGTCGATAGGGGAAAGAAGAGCGTGATTTCAAAGATATATAGAGTACTTTTGGAAAAGATAGGACCAGAGATACCATCGTATATTGAAAAATGGGAGACCGAACTCGGAACATCTCTAAACAAAGAAGAGATTAAACAAATATTGTGCCGGGTACACGTCACTACAGTAAATTGGAATATGATAGAAACAAACTATAAATGTTTAGATAGATGGCACATTACCCCTGATAAAGAACATAAATAACAAGACGAAAAGTCGAAATATTGCTGGCGAGGGTATAAAGAAATAGGGACGCTGTGCCATATTTGATGGCAATGCCCGGAAATTAATAAATACTGGGACGAGATAATTCAAACAATCGGGGAAATAACCAACATAACGATCCCAGACAATCCGTGGTGTTGCTTATTGCCAACTAAACAATATGTGAGAATCCTACTGCCGCCACTTTTAAACGCAGCCAAAAGTCTTATACCTAGACACTGGAAGGAACCATTAAGACCCACAATGAGGAACTGCTGCAATAAAGTAAACAAGATAGAAAACTTGGAGTACCTGAGGTTTAGCGATAGTGAAGGTTAAAGTGAGGGGAGTTGTTAAGCGAGCTTGGGGTTAGCGAGGCAGAAGTAGTGAAGAGAGACTTACGAGCTTTCACTGGGCAGGACCTCACGTAATGTCCGGATCCCCTGCAGTATAGGCATAAGTTCTGTTGGCGGCGGCGTTGTTGTTCTTCAACAGTAAGAGAGGGCCGCAGAAGGCCGAGTTGCATAGGTTCAGGTGGAGGAGCCGGAGCCGGAGTGGCTGGAGCAGGTGGAGCGGGATAGGATGAGCTGGGTACCCGAGGTAACATCCACACTGGACGGGGTGGAGTGGACGCTCTCTCTAGTCTTCGTTCTCTCAGCCGGCGATCGATCTGGATGGATAGATCAATCAGAGTTTCTAAGGTAGGGGGTACCCCTACCCGCGCTAACTCATCTTGGAGTGGTTCGGAGAGGCCCATACGAAATTGGTATAATAGGGCGTCGTCGTTCCAGTTCGTGTCAAATGCCCATCGGCGAAATTCAGAGACGTAGTCTTCCACCGCTCTACGACCCTGTTGAAGTGCATGAAGGGCCGCTTCGGCTGAAGCTGTCTGCTGAGAATCTTCATACAGCTGGGCCATGGCACTGAAGAAAGAGGTGAAGTTGGATAAGCATTTGGCCTTCTGTTCCAGGACTGTGGCTCCCCTTGTAGCAGGGAGATTACAAAGCCGACCTTGGTAGCTTCTAAGGAGAATGTGCGGGGTTGAAGGGCAAAATACAGTTCACATGCGTTCCCAAACGCTCTAAACTTGCTGCGTTCACCCAGGAACCGGTCTGGGGTCTGTGCCCTGGGCTCAGGTGGGAGCATGACCACGGCAGGAGCAGGAGAAGATCCCTGAGAGGAGGCTGATGCTAAAGGTGGACCCTGCAGAGTTGCAGCGCCCGTCAGGGTCTGTAGGCGTCCCTCTAGCTGAGTGTAGCCCTGCTGTAGGTCTTTGATGGCTTGTGCCAAGCCGGCCAGGTGCTGGCAAAGTTCATCCATAGGAAAGGGTCCCTGTGCAGGCTCAGACATGGCTGTCCGTTACTGTCACGTACCTGATGGTAGAGCCTGATATGCAGGGAACGGCCTCTCTTGCTCCTCTGATTCTGGCCCCCTGATAGAAGAAGTGCAGAGTCGCACAAGTGCCAAACATTTCGTCTTCACTGTAATGTAGAACAGCTGCAGGTGGCACGGTGCTGGAGCAGGGTTCTCCAATGAGCGGAAGATGCAGGTCAGGCAAGCTGGGTCAAACACTGGCGGGAACGTCAGGAGCAGAAGCGGAGGGAGGAGCGTAGTCTGGATTCAGGCAGGGTCGGCAACAGGCTGGCAGCGTGGTAGTAGAAGGAGCAGGCAGATGCGGAGTCAGAACAAGCTGGGTCAGATGCAGGCAGCAGGTAGCAGAGTCAGAGGCAAGCCGGGTCGGTAAACAGATGCAGGTATCATGAGTAAAGCAGGCAGGAACACACGGGAACGCTGTAGAATGGACAGCACTGGATGCAAGCACAGACCAAGTTTAAATAGCCTCTTGGTAATGTACACACAGGTGCACCGAAGGTGTTCTGGCAGAAGCTGAGGTCACAGGTCGACTTCTCCGTCAGCCATCTTGAGTACTGGCTGATCTTCCCTGACAGGAGGGGGGCGATGATGTCCTTCCAGGACTCTGTTAATTGCTGTTCTTGGGCACTTGTACCCTGTGAGAATGAGCATCCATCAGCTCCTAGAATGTCCGGTGAGAGGATCGGAGAATCCAGTCTGTTAGAAGGTGGTGCTGTCCCTTGTGATGTGTGTGGCAGCCCTTTTGCCGGCCTTCTTAAGAGAAGCCGTGCCGGCAGTGTTAGAGCGCGGCGGTGCCATCTTGGGATCCGAGGCCTGCGACGGAGTTGGGATTTATTGGATAAAAACCATATAAATAAAAGTGATCACAAAAAGATTAAAAATGGCAGGGTGGGAAGCTGAAAATGCTAGCCCTAGGCGTTTCAACTGAATAGTCTTCAACAGGGGCATCAGCTTCACACATTGCCATTTTTAATCTTTTTGTGATCACTTTTATTTATATGGTTTTTATCCAATAAATCCCTTTTTTTTTACCTACACTATGTGGAACTTTCTTTTTTCTTTTTCCATGGCCCTATTTTGAACTGCTGTCTTTTGATTTTCCCGGTCTGGAATTGGAGGACGTGTGCAGGAGCTGTTCGACTTCCACCTGTGATCATCGCTTCCTTTCGGTGACCGTGGCCTGTGGGATACCATCCGGCTGGATATCACAGGAGATCATCCCCTTATGCCTATTTGACGCACTGCTATACGGTATGTGCGTCCTACGCATCCAGTAAGGGTATCTATTTATACTCATTGGAGATCTATGTGCTGTGGTATCTGCTGTCGCCTTCCCATTTGAGTGCACACACGCCTCCCAGCGTCTACTGTTACCCTCCGTTTGGAGAAGACACCTTTCTTTACCTCACATGTTATGGACTTTCACTATTTGCTGTGCTGGTTTTTTTATTTGGACACTCCAATTAAAGCAGGGCTTTTGCCTGGCTTTTCACATTTGATGGTGTTATATGTATATGTCCAATAATTATTTTATTTGTTTTTCACATATGTGTCTAGTATATACTGGATACTCCTAGCGCTGCACTTTGTTTTTTTGTATCTCCTGCATTATGTCTGCAGTCTCTGACCATCTCTTGTATTATGTCTGCAGTCTCTAACCATCTCTTGTAACATGTCTGCAGTCTCTGACCATCTCCTGTACCATGTCTGCAGTCTCTGACCATCTTCTGTATTATGTCTGCAGTCTGACCATCTCCTGTACTATGTCTGGGGGCTCTTTCTAACAGATTCTCTAACAGAAGCCCTCTGTGTGCATCAGAGAGACTCCCCTTTGTGTTCCTGTATTTTCTTTATTGTTAAAAGATCATGGGAGGATCCCAGGGTAACAAAGAGTTCTTAGGGGAACATCTCTGTGTTTGAGTCGTTGCCATAGAAACATTTGTAAAGGGGAGGAGTTGGTAAGGTGACCACGCCCACGTGGGGGCGCCAGAAATATTTCTGCACCCAGGCGTCTGTGAACCTAGGATTGGCCCTGTCAGGAAGTCTACATAGGTGTCATTTATTCAATTCATATGGCTGAAGATATGAATTGCTGTGAAGTTGCCAGGGTAGAGATGTAAAATTTGTATTGTTGTATTGAGACAAAAAGGACCCCACTGCTGCTTTGGGACTATTTTCCAATTTAACATAGATGGCCTCTTTAATGCCTTTGCGAACCAGTTCTCTCTGCTAAGTTACTAGGGATGGGCGAACGGTTTGGCCTGAGCATAAGTCGGGCCGAACTTTCTCTGTTTGGATGTTCGGCGAGTAGCCGAACAAACAGGTCGTTCGACCGCTTGTTCGCCCCCCGAACCAACCACAATGCATTGTGGCGCTGAACAGCGCTCACATTACCTTCCTGCTTTAGAGATTTTTTTATTTACCTGCGACAATATATTATTCTAAGCTCTGAAATGTTTTTGCACTAACCTCTATTGACCCTTATTGTTTTAAAAGAAAAAGAAACTCCTGCAGGTCTGGCTGTTGTCCAAAAAGCTGTGTACTGTTTTTTGTCACCAATTGTAGGTTTTGTATGTGAATGTCAAAAGAAAAGTGTATTTTAGAATTTATTAAGCAATTGTACTTCGAGTAACAACAATGCAATGTAATATAGTATAAAAGTGTTAAAAGAATTCCACTTAGAATTTTAGATAAGTATGTGTGTAGTCTCCTTTTATGTGTTTTATATATAAAAAGTGAGGACAGTATTGTGTAACACAGAGGACAATATAAATGTATATGTTCAGGGTATAAATACTACATTTAACACTGCAGCCGTGACAGTTGGTCGGGTTAGGGGGGGGGAGAGAGTTCAAGGGAGTAGTAGAATTTGTTAGACAAATGTACAGCCCTACGTGGCAGATTCGAGGATGGGTATGTTGCCCCTCTGGTTGTTGATGACATAGTGTTGTATTGTTTTTTCTTTTTTGCAAAATAATAAAAAGAATTAAAAAAAAAAAAAAAGGATGTGTGTAGTATATATATGTGTGTGCTTTATACTGTTACGGCTTGGCTGAAGCATAAAAAGACACACCTCTCTCTGTTTTTGTGTTTTCTTAGGTTTTTTGCTGGGATGGGGAAGCAAAAATGTCATTTTATAATACCAACCCAACAATATATATACTCTGAAAACCTCCCAAATTCTTAATCTCAATGTAAAAAAGTGCCTAAAATGCACCCAATAAAAAGCACCTATGGGCAGCAGCCACTCCCAAAAATACATACAGCAATGCTTTTTTTTTTTTTTTTTTTTAATTTTGAAAAAAGCTTTATTAAAGAGCAGTGCAGTACATTGTATTTAAATCCAAAGATATACTCACATATCCCGTACAAATAAGGGAGTAACATTTGAAATGTACAAAAATATTAATCAAAACAACTTATAAATGCAATTGGAGCTGTAGGGAAAGCGGTATCTCATGAACCCTGAGTGGGTTGGCATTCCCAACACCCCTGATGGGCTCACACTGTGTCAGGTGCCCCCCCCCCCTTCCCCCATCTCCAGGGAAAAAGTTTTGGCTTCCCCAGAACCCCTACTGGCCCCGCACCCAAGGACCTACAAAAGTCCCTGTGGTAAATATAGGGACTGCTGGATAGGAAAACGGTCCTCTTCAGCAGCTCCTATCTAACTGGTAATAATCCGCTTTGAATCCATGTCTCCAACTCAATAATCAAAATCTTATAAAAAATATATATAAAGTGTGGCGCTAGTGATGATGTCTCGTTAGAGGTAGTGTTAACCCTATCAGGTGTGTATAAAAAAGAAGAAAAAGAGAAGGGGAGGAGTTGGAGTGAGGGAGATATCACCTTCCCCACCCGCACTTCCCCATGGGTGAGTTCAAAATTAGTAGGAAATACGTGCAAAGATATGTCTATATCTGTATGCTAAGTAAGTGAAGGTTTAGGAGGTAGATGTTCTGTATCGTGACAAATAGGGAACACCTATCAGACTGGTACTTGGAGGTTCAACTCCAGGTTCTAATCAAACAGAAAAAGGAAGCTAAAGGAAAAGATATTATTAAGGTTAATACAATGATGTATACCGAGTACTATGCCTCCCAAAGGAGAGGGGGGCTAAAATAAATAAATAATCAAAGGTCCATCAAAATGGTAAGTACATAGATGCAAACATATTTAAAGTCCACCATCTTAGATATGGGATTACTAGCCATACCCCAGCAGAAGTCTTTGAGGACGAAACGCGTCGGGTTTCTGTGGATTTTACCCTCACCATCACCTACTGCGCAAATTTTTAATCTTGGGACTCTTTACAATATTTTGAGCCTAGTTTTTACCGCCCAACTTTTTTTGTATCTTATTGCAAAAAGCTTATTTTAATAAACGTCGCCACGTTTGAGAAAGATTTACACTATGTGGAAGTTTTTTTCTTTTTTTTCTTGTTTCACCTACAAAAATGGTATTGGCTGCTGAGAAATAGGTTTCCTTTACCTGAAGATTTTGGTTGACCCCGGCTTCCAGCTGTGCCCTGCCAAGGACGCACCATTAGATGACATCTGGGAAAATCTATCGAGCCAGAGGCGTGCCTTCCGGTGACACCAGGGAAATCCTATCCAGGAACGACATACGGCTTTACAGCCCCACACCGCTTGACGGTACAAAGCTCGTTTGACTCACCGCCAAGGGCCTGTGAGTCCACCTGATCTGGTAAGGGCATTATATACCTGTTCCTTTTTGGGCCAAAGTCACCACTCTAAGGGAAGAATCCTACCTCTGAACAGGGCTACGTTCAACAGTCCCTGTTTACCACAGCCTATTGAACTTTTTATACCAAGATTGATATCTAGTAATCCCATATCTAAGATGGTGGACTTTAAATATGTTTGCATCTATGTACTTACCATTTTGATGGACCTTTGATTATATATTTATTTATTTTAGCCCCCCTCTCCTTTGGGAGGCATAGTACTCGGTATACATCATTGTATTAGCCTTAATAATATCTTTTCCTTTAGCTTCCTTTTTCTGTTTGATTAGAACCTGGAGTTGAACCTCCAAGTACCAGTCTGATAGGTGTTCCCTATTTGTCACGATACGGAACATCTACCTCCTAAACCTTCACTTACTTAGCATACAGATATAGACATATCTTTGCACGTATTTCCTACTAATGTTGAACTCATCCATGGGGAAGTGCGGGTGGGGAAGGTGATATCTCCCTCACGCCAACTCCTCCCCTTCTCTTTTTCTTCTTTTTTATACACACCTGATAGGGTTAACACTACCTCTAACGAGGCATCATCACTAGGGATGAGCTTCGTGTTCGAGTCGAACCCATGTTCGACTCGAACATCGGCTGTTCGGTCGTTCGCCAAATTGCGAACGATATGGGCCGTTCGCGCCAAATTCGTGTGGCGCGTCACGGCCCATAATTCACTGCGGCATCGCAGTGCATTGCTGGCTGATGATTGGCCAAGCATGCACTATGACCCGCATGCTTGGCCAATCACAGCGCCGCCTGAACAGAGAGCCGTAATTGGCCAAAGCCAAGGAGGCTTTGGCCAATTATGGCTCAGGGGATTTAGTACACGCCCCACACTATATAAGGCCGCCTGCACGGCGGCCCTGTGTAGTGTGTGTTCCGGTGTGCTGAGAGATAGAGAGAGAGACAGTGTCATTTGATTTGAGTTAGATCGATTAGGCAGAACAGTCAGTCAGTTAGCTGCACTTACAGTGTATTGTGTATATATATGCATCCCAGGTGTTGCATATATATATATATATATATACACTGTATTCAGTTTAGCTAGATCCGTTCCTGTTATCTTCTAGACTATTTACATTTAGTGCAGTGCGTCCTGCTCACAGTGTTCAGCTAGATCCGTTCCTGTTATCTTCTAGACTATTTACATTTAGTGCAGTGCGTCCTGCTCACAGTGTTCAGCTAGATCCGTTCCTGTTATCTTCTAGACTATTTACATTTAGTGCAGTGCGTCCTGCTCACAGTGTTCAGCTAGATCCGTTCCTGTTATCTTCTAGACTATTTACATTTAGTGCAGTGCGTCCTGCTCACAGTGTTCAGCTAGATCCGTTCCTGTTATCTTCCTACTGACAGGCAGGCTTGTCTGGTTACAGTATATAAAGCTACCTGAAGAAAATTACAGGTGTTCTATTTGATCCTATTAGTACCACGGTCAGGCAGCTAGACTATTTACATTTAGTACAGTGCGTCCTGCTCACAGTGTTCAGCTAGATCCGTTCCTGTTATCTTCCTACTGACAGGCAGGCTTGTCTGGTTACAGTATATAAAGCTACCTGAAGAAAATTACAGGTGTTCTATTTGATCCTATTAGTACCACGGTCAGGCAGCTAGACTATTTACATTTAGTACAGTGCGTCCTGCTCACAGTGTTCAGCTAGATCCGTTCCTGTTATCTTCCTACTGACAGGCAGGCTTGTCTGGTTACAGTATATAAAGCTACCTGAAGAAAATTACAGGTGTTCTATTTGATCCTATTAGTACCACGGTCAGGCAGCTAGACTATTTACATTTAGTACAGTGCGTCCTGCTCACAGTGTTCAGCTAGATCTGTTCCTGTTATCTTCCTACTGACAGGCAGGCTTGTCTGGTTACAGTATATAAAGCTACCTGAAGAAAATTACTGGTGTTCTATTTGATCCTATTAGTACCACAGTCAGGCAGCTAGACTATTTACATTTAGTACAGTGCGTCCTGCTCACAGTGTTCAGCTAGATCCGTTCCTGTTATCTTCCTACTGACAGGCAGGCTTGTCTGGTTACAGTATATAAAGCTACCTGAAGAAAATTACTGGTGTTCTATTTGATCCTATTAGTACCACGGTCAGGCAGATAGACTATTTACATTTAGTACAGTGCGTCCTGCTCACAGTGTTCAGTTAGATCCGTTCCTGTTATCTTCCTACTGACAGGCAGGCTTGTCTGGTTACAGTATATAAAGCTACCTGAAGAAAATTACTGGTGTTCTATCCCAGCTTAGTGCAGCTACAGGCCATTAGTATGTCTGGAAGGCCAAGAAGGAGAGTCAGACAGTCACAAGCCAATAAGAGAGGGCAAGCAGGCTCTGTGTCTAGTGCTGGTCGTGGAGACGGTGCATCCTCATCAGCACGTGGCCATGGGACACGCTTGGCCTTTTTTTCGGCAGCTGGCCGTGTTGAGCCGCAACATGCGGAAGACTTGGTCGAGTGGATGACCAAGCTGCCCTCATCCTCCTCATCCTCTCTCACCCAGGGTGCTTTGTCTGGCAAAGCAGCGGCCTCTTCCCTCAGCTCAATGTCATCAGTGACTCCTTCCCTAGCTCCACCATGTCCTCCTGAGGATTCCCTCAAACTGTTTGACCACAGTGTTGGGTACATGCTCCAGGAGGATGCCCAGCGTTTGGAAGGCTCTGATGATGATACTGAGCTCGATGAAGGCAGTAACATGAGCACGGACAGAGGGGATGCCCAAGAAGGACAGCAATCTGGCAGTCATGCTCCCCCTGCTGCAGCATACTGCCAGGTTTGCTCCAGTGATGAGGAGGGAGGGGATGATGAGGTCACTGACTCAACGTGGGTGCCTGATAGGAGAGAGGAGGAGGAGGAGGAGGAGGAGGAGGCGGCACATCACCAACGAGGCAGGATGCCCTCCAGGGGCCAGCCTAAGGGCAGCACATTGACTGCATCACACCCCAAAGCTCCACATGTGCAGGGCGCTGCAGTCTCTGCGCGTTATTCAAAAAGTTCTTTGGTGTGGGCCTTTTTTGAGACCAGTGCATCAGATCGCACCGCTGCTATTTGCAACATATGTCTCAAGCGTATCTCGCGTGGCCAAAACATCTCCCGCTTGGGTACCACATGCTTGACCAGACATATGTTGACCTGCCATGCAGTTCGTTGGCAAGCGTATCTAAAAGACCCACACCAAAGAACAAAGAGGATCTCTCCTTGCTCCTCATCAGCTGAGATTTCCAACCCCACTAGACCTCCAGTCCTCTCTGAGACCTGCAGTGAGAGGAATGAAGGTGTAGAATTAGGTGTGTCACAGCCAAGTACTTGTGGGCAATCTGCTTTTGGTACACCGACGTCAGATTGTACCAGGCAAATTTCCCTGCCCCAGCTGCTGCACCGCCGAAAAAAGTTTTCTCCCAGCCATCCACATGCCCAGCGGTTGAATGCTAGCTTGGCAAAATTGCTAGCACTTCAACTGCAGCCTTTTCAGTGTGTAGACTCTGCCCCCTTCCGTGAGTTTGTGGAATGTGCGGTTCCTCAGTGGCAGGTACCCAAACGCCACTTTTTCTCACGGAAGGCGATTCCGGCTCTCTACCGGCATGTGGAAGGCAATGTCCATGCCTCGCTGGACAGGGCGGTCAGCGGTAAGGTGCATATTACCGCTGACTCATGGTCCAGCAGGCATGGACAGGGACGTTACCTAAGTTTCACGGCGCATTGGGTGACTCTGCTGGCAGCTGGGAAGGATGCAGGACAAGGTGCAGTAGTGTTGGAGGTTGTTCCGCCACCACGCCTCCAAAATGCTGATTGTGACACACCTCTCTCCTCCACCCCCTCCTCTTCTTCTTCCTCCATGGCCTCTTTCTCGGAACCAGCGGTGCTCCGTAGTCGTTCAAGGGGCTGCGCAAGTACGCAGGCCAAAAGATGCCATGCGGTGCTTGAGCTGGTGTGCTTGGGGGACAGGAGCCACACTGGGGCAGAGGTTCTGTCAGCTCTGCAGGGGCAGGTTCAGAGGTTGTTGACGCCACGCCAACTTAAGGCAGGAATGGTGGTTTGCGACAATGGCACCAACCTCCTCTCTGCCCTCCGACAGGGACAAATGACCCATGTGCCCTGTTTGGCTCACGTCCTTAACTTGGTGGTGCAGCGGTTTTTGGGCAGGTACCCGGGCTTACAGGATGTCCTGAGGCAGGCCAGGAAAGTCTGTGTGCATTTCCGCCGGTCATATAATGCCAGTGCTCGGCTGACGGACCTCCAAAAGGAGTTTAACCTGCCCAAGAACTGCCTAATCTGTGACATGCCCACCAGGTGGAACTCAACGTTGGTCATGCTGCAGCGGCTGCACACGCAGCAGAGGGCCATCAATGAGTACCTGTGCGACTATGGCACCAGGACAGGGTCAGGGGAGCTTGTTTTTTTTTCCCCACGCCAGTGGGCCATGATCAGGGATGCATGCACTATCCTGTCACCATTCGAGGAGGCCACGAGGATGGTGAGCAGTGACAGTGCATGCATCAGTGACACTGTCCCCCTTGCCCACCTGTTGGAGCACACGCTGCGTGGAATAATGGACAGGGCACTTGAGGCAGAACAGAGGCAGGAAGAGGAGGACTTCCTTAGCTCTCAAGGCCCCCTTTATCCAGACAGTGTTCCTGCGTGCCCGCCGATCACACAGGAAGAGGACGAGGAGGAGGAGGAGGAAGATTGTGTCAGTATGGAGGTGGAGCCTGGCACTCAGCATCAGCAGCAGTCTTTAAGGGATCAGTCCCAAGAAACACATGGACTTGTACGTGGCTGGGAGGAGGTGGCTGCGGACGTTGTCGTCCTTAGTGACCCAGAGGACTCCGGACCGAATGCCTCAGCAAACCTACGCTGCATGGCCTCCCTGATCCTGCAAAGCCTGCGTAAGGATCCTCGTATTCGTGGTATCAAGGAGAAGGACCAATACTGGCTGGCAACCCTCCTTGATCCACGTTACAAGGGTAAGGTTGCGGACCTTATCTTGCCATCGCAGAGGGAGCAGAGGATGAAACATCTTCGGGAGGCCTTGCAGAAAGGTCTGTGCAATGCGTTCCCAGAGACTGGGAGGTTACAAACTCCTGTTTCTGGACAACGTGTTGCTGAGGCTTCAGTCAGTCAAAGAAGGAGTGGTGGAGAAGGTGGCCGTCTGACCGATGCGTTCAGACAATTTTTTAGTCCGCAGCCCCAAGGTATGATCGGTTCCAGCAACCATCGCCAGCGTCTGTTTTACATGGTGCAGGAATACCTAGGGGCAAGATCTGACTTGGACACCTTTCCCACCGAAAATCCTCTGGGTTACTGGGTCTTGAGGATGGATCACTGGCCAGAGCTTGCACAGTATGCAATTGAGCTACTGGCCTGTCCTGCATCCAGCGTTCTTTCGGAATGCACATTCAGTGCTGCTGGAGGCGTGGTAACCGATCACAGGGTGCGTCTGTCCACCGACTCGGTCGATCGGCTGACCTTCATAAAAATGAATCAGTCTTGGATCACCACCAGCTACCAAGCACCTGATGCTGATGTAACCGAATAATTTTTTTTGAAATCTCAGATCCCTTCAAAGACTGCCTATGCTGATGCTGAGTGACTATCCCTGAGTAATTATCCTCTTCCTCCTCAATCATCACGCTGATAGCTTGTAAGAACATTTTTGGTTCTGGGCGCCACCACCAGTGCCTAAGGCACAATTTTTCAGCCCCTGTTTAACAGGGGCGTGTAATTACAATTTTTGATGTAATACTTTGCAGCAGGGCTCGTTCCTGCATTCCAACTAGAGTGTCTGTGAGGGGTTGCAGTGTTGTGGCACCAGCACCAGTGCCTAAGGCCCAATTTTTCTGCCCCTGTCTAACAGGGGCGTGTAATTACAATTTTTGATGCAATACTTTGCAGCAGGGCTCGTTCCTGCGTTCCAACTAGAGTGTCTGTGAGGGGTTGCAGTGTTGTGGCACCAGCACCAGTGCCTAAGGCCCGATTTTTCTGCCCCTGTCTAACAGGGGCGTGTAATTACAATTTTTGATGCAATACTTTGCAGCAGGGCTCATTCCTGCGTTCCAACTAGAGTGTCTGTGAGGGGTTGCAGTGTTGTGGCACCAGTACCAGTGCCTAAGGCCTAATTTTTCAGCTCCTGTTCAACAGGGGGCATGTAATTACAATTCTTGATCTAATATTTCACAGCAGGGCCCTGTGAGGGCTTACAGTGTTGTGGCCACAGCAACACCTAAGGCCCAAATTTCTGCTGAGTATATAGGGCAGGACCCTACTTTCAAACATCTAACTTACAAACGACTCCTACTTGCAAACGGAAGGAGACAACAGGAAGTGAGATGAAATCTACCCCTAGGAAGGGAAATTCTCTCCTGTAAAAGTTAATATGGGAAAACAATTTCTCCTTTCCACTGATGCTTTCCAATCCTTGTTCCACAAAAAAACCCAAATTTTCAAAAAACATTTTTCATTGGGACAAAAAGTGAGGTGAAATCTTCTGAAGAGGAGGAAAGACAGCAAAACAAATGTCACCCTTCCCTATGTTTTCCAAAAAGCTTAAAAAAGATTTTTTGGCTGGAGCTAAACACGTTAAAAATGTACCCGTTCAAAATTACAAAGAGATTCTACTTAACAACAAACCTACAGTCCCTGTCTTGTTTGCATACTGCTGTTCAGAGTATATAGGGCCTTTCCTTATTTTAATTTGGGTGCGGGTTCCCCTTAATATCCATACAAGACCCAAAGGGCCTGGTAATGGACTGGGGGGGTACCCATGCCGTTTGTCTCACTGATTTTCATCCATATTGCCATGACCCGACATGACATTAAACCCGCAAGCAGTTTTAAATGAGATTTTTTCCTTTAAAAATGACATTTGGTGCAGGGACTGTTCTAAACACGGGAAACACGCGCCACTTTACAGGCATACTATAGACACCCCCCAGGTACGATATTTAAAGGAATATTTCACTTTTTTTTTTTTACTTTAAGCATCATTAAAATCACTGCTCCCGAAAAAACGGCCGTTTTTAAAAGTTTTTTTTGCATTGATACATGTCCCCTGGGGTAGGACCCGGGTCCCCAAACCCTTTTTAGGACAATACCATGCAAATTAGCCTTTAAAATGAGCACTTTTGATTTCGAACGTTCGAGTCCCATAGACGTCAATGGGGTTCTAACGTTCGTGCGAACTTTCGGTCCGTTCGCAGGTTCTGGTGCGAACCGAACCGGGGGGTGTTCGGCTCATCCCTAATCATCACTAGTGCCACACTTTATATATATTTTTTCACATTTACACGGGTCAAGTTGTTGTGGTGGCTGCTTTAATTTCTGAGAGTTGGCGCAAATTTTTTTGTATATACAATCAAAATCTTATGTTGACTTAAGGAATTCTACTCCTTTGTGGACTAGTAAGAGAAATATTACTGATACACTGCGGTTGTGATTTCAGATCACTATAATAGCAGAAAGAAAGGACAGAGAAGAAGGAAAGAAGAGAGAGATAGAAAGCTAGGATGGTTGAATAAAGTTGTGCCCGGTCCGGTTATTTACTAGCTTGTCCTTGCCGTTTGTATACCAGGGGTAAGGGGAATGCCTATATGCCCAGCCCAGGGCTCCCATGTTGCCTCAAATGATTTAGTGGTGTCCATCATAGTACTGACTAGTTTTTCTTGGGGCATGATCCACGAAATCTTTCTTTTGGCTGCCTGAAAAGACACTGTGGGTTGCTTACATGCCTTCGCTATGGTGGTTTTAGCTCCTAGCAGCATAAAGGTTATCAACTTTTGTGAATGTTTAGTTGTCTTAGGAATTGGGGCATTGAGTAATGCCACTTGGGGAGATTTCGCAATAGAAAGACCCGAGACTTTTCGAATCCAGGCGAACATTTTGTTCCAGAAACCTCTTAATCTCTGGCATTCCCACCAGATATGAAGCATGGAGCCCTGGGCTTGACAACCTCTGAAGCATAACGGAGAAGCAGAAGAAAACATAGTCGCTAGTCTGGAGGGTACAAGATACCATCTCATTAACACTTTTAGATTAGCTTCTATTAACAAAATATTTAAGATACCTTGAAAGGCTCTAGTTCCCCTCCGATGCCACTCCTCCAGGTTCCAGGTCTCCTGCAGGTCCCTCTCCCATGCCTCCATGTAAGAAAATTTGGTGGTGGGTTCCATAAGAGATGCATATATGAGAGATATGCCCCCCTTTATGTCTAAGGCTTGGCCGCACCAGCGCTCATATTGTGTGAATTCCATAGGGAGCGCCTGTCCCTTCGTTAGTGAGGAGAGGAACTGAGAGATCTGGATGAATCTGAATCTCTCTGAGCCTGGGAGTTCAAGTTTATCTATACAGTGTTTCAACGTAATCGGACCAGAGGGAGTAAAAAAATGGCCAATACGATACAACCCCTTGTCCAGCCACCATTGGAAGGACTTGATGTCCATGCCTGGTCCAAATCGGGGATTATGGAAAATGTGGTCTAGAGGGTGGATGATTGAGGTCAGTGCTGGTAAATGTTTCACGGTGTCCCATAATTTAAAGGATTGGGATAATGCTGGAGATAATATGGTGGGCCTTGATTTCATGGAGCAACAGAGGAGGTAGTCTATGGTGTGTGTCGGGACAGCTTGTCTCTCAATATTTATCCAATCGGGTTTCTCAACTCTGAAATATACCATTGAGAGTTGGGCCAGTCTGGCTGCTTGGTAATAGCTATATAGGTCTGGCAGACCTAGTCCCCCCTGGTTTTGGGACTATAAAGAGTATTGCGGGCTAGCCTGTATCCTTTTTTACCCCATATGAATTTTATGATCTTCCCTTGGAGCGATTTGAGATGGTGTTTTCTAATGTCTATCGGGAGCGACCTAAATAAATAGAGGAGCTTGGGCAATAAGGTAATTTTAATAGAATGTATTCTACCCAGCCAGGATATATTGTAATGGGACCAGGATAGGATGTCAGATTCTAATTTGCGGAACATGGGAGGGAAATTGGCTTAAAAAAGCTGCTCAAACTTGGGGGTAAGGTTAATCCCCAGATATTGGATCGATGAGTCGCTCCATTTAAATTTGAATGAAGGCTTGAGCCTGTCTACTTCTGCCACTTGAAGTGAAATGTTTAATGCCTGGGGTTTGTCCATGTTGACCCGTAGACCCGACAAGGATCCAAAGGTTTTTAAGAGTTTGCATATATTGGGTAGAGAGGTAGTTGGGGATGTGACAAATAGAAGGATGTCATCCGCAAAAAGAGCGCACTTGTGGGTGTGCGAACCACATTTCACATCTTTAATGTTTTGGTTAGACCTGATTGCAATGGCCAGAACCTCTATGGCTAATGCAAATATCAGAGGGGATAGGGGGCACCCCTGTCTGGTACCCCTGGTTATTTGAATGGGATCCGAATAGAACCCGTGTAGTTTGACCTTGGCACTAGGAGTGGAGTATAGAGCTTTCAGGGTTCTTATGAACTTTTCCCCGAAACCCCAGCGTCCCAGGACTGTGAATAGGTATGACCATGAAAGGGAGTCGAAGGCCTTTTGAAGGTCCAACGACAGTAATAAGCCTTCCTGTCGTGGGCCTCCATCCCAACCCGATTGTAGTAATGAGACAATATCGACCGCCCTTCTAACTTGATCCGGGCCCTGTCTTCCTGGGATAAAACCTACTTGGCCTTTGTTTATATATTGGTTTATGAAGGAGTTAATTCTGTTAGCTAGGATTTTAGTAAGTATTTTCAAATCGTTATTAATAAGCGATATTGGTCTGTAGTTCTCAACTAAAGATAGATCCTTGTCGGGTTTGGGAATGACAGAGATGAAAGCCATATTTAGTTGTGATTCTAAAGGTGCCCCTTCCCTTTTGGAGTTGAAGAATTTAGTAATATGGGGTGCTAAGGTGTTCGCAAAAGTTTTGTAATATTGATTGGAGAAGCCATCGGGGCCGGGAGCTGAGCCCCCTTTTAAATTTTTAATCACATCTAATGTTTCTTCTGTGGAGAAGAGTGCTTCCATGAGGTCTACATGGTCTTTACTTAGAGTGGGTATATTAAGATCATCTAGGAAGGATTTCATGGAAGATTCTGTCATAGAGTCATTTTTCTGATATAGGTTTGAATAAAAAGACTGGAATGCTTGCAGAATTTTTGGAGGATTAAGTGTTGTGGAGCCATCCTGTAATCTGAGGTTTGGAAGTGTGAAGCTACTGAATTTGGGAGAGAGCTTTCTTGCTAATAGCGTACTCATCTTGTCTCTCTGAAAGTAGAATTTCGCATTATTCCATTTCAAGGATCTCTCGGCCCTTACTGTGTGAGCTAAGTTTAAAGCTATTCTAGCTGCGTCTAATTGTGCTATTTGGACCTTAGAAGGGTCCCTTTTGTGTTGTTTACATAGGGCCTTGAAGTCCCTCTCAAGTTTCTCTATCTCCGCTATTTGTTCTTTCTTCCGTTGATAAGACATTTGAATGAATTTTCCCCGTATGGTAGCTTTATGAGCGGCCCAGAGAGTCTCCGCTGAGATTCCCTCCACATCATTCCGCAAAAAATAATCTTTCAATTCCCTCTCAATCTCTATCACTAAAATAGGGTCATTAAGGATAGTGTCATTGAGTCTCCACTGGATAGTGGGTGGTTTGTGGGAAGTGCCCCGTAAGGTGATGACCACCATGGCGTGGTCTGATAAGGCTGTGTCCTTGATATAGGCCTTGACTACATAAGGGATATGGATCGCTGAAAGGAGGATGTGGTCAATCCTGGAGTATGTTCTGTGTGGGTTTGAGTAATGTGTAAAATCTCTCTTTGTGGGGTTATGTTCTCTCCAAATATCGGCTAAGCCTTGTTGATAAATACGTTTTGCAATCTTAGAACTTGTTTTTGTGGGGCAGACTGATTGTGCGGCTAGAGGTTTAGATTTATCTAGACCTGGGTCGAAAGTGACATTAGAGTCACCTCTGAATATTACCGTTCCTTCTAATAGGGGGCTTAGAGTTTGAAACATTGCTTGAAAGAATTTTGTCTGACCCTTGTTGGGGGAGTAATATGATATGAACGAGTATAGGCACTCATCTATTCTACCCTTTACCATAATGAATCTACCCTCTGGGTCTCTGTGCACCAGACTGGGCTTGAATTTACAATTATCCGCAAATAGTATTGCCACACCTCTGGTCTTATCTTCCGCGTTAGCTAGGAAGAATAGGGGATATTGAGCATGTAAAAATGTCAGGTTATATCTTGATGAGAAGTGGGTTTCTTGAATCATGACTATTTTTTGGGCATGATAAGACTGGAATAATTTACGTCTCTTTACCGCTGAGTTCAGACCTTGGGCATTGTGTGATGTTAATTTAATGGATGTAAGCGGCACGGAGTTACTTGCAGGGCCGGTGCTACCACTAGGCAAACTAGGCAGCCGCCTAGGGCGCCCTGCTGCCTAGGGCGCCCGGCCACTGGTGTTCCTACTCTCTTCTCTTTGTAGCAAGCAGCTAAGTCTCAGCATCAGCAGGCAGCCACCGCTCCGTTCACACTTAGTGTCAGAGGCGCAGCACCTGACGGAGGACTGTGTCTGTGTCCCGACTCCCAAATGAATGGAAGCAAGCAAACATTCACTGATGGGCGCTGGTGAGGCTGCATTTGATGGGTGCTGGTGAGGCTGCATTGATGTGCGCTGGTAGGTTGCATTAATGGGCGCTGGTGAGGCTGCATTTGATGGGCGCTGGTAGATTGCCTTGATGGGCGCTAGTGAGGCTGCATTTGATGGGCGCTTGTGAGGCTGCATTTGATGGGTGCTGGTGAGGCTGCATTTGATGGGCGCTAGTGAGGCTGCATTTGATGGGCGCTTCATTAGAAAGGTGGGCAGGGCAAAAAGAGTGAAGTCAGGGGTGCAGCCGGGGCGGGGGGGGGCAAAATGAGGTTTCGCCTAGGGTGTCAAAAATCCTTGCACCAGCCCTGGTTACTTGACATATTGGCTGAGTAGGGGAAGCATGTGAGAATCAGGGTCCTCTGGGTTGCTGTGGAGAGTTGTTTTTCGAGGTATGAAGCAGGTCCTGGAACCTGAAGGAGAGGAGCGTAGCTGCATGACCTGTGGACTGGCACAAAAGAAGACAAGGATAGAAGAGAAGAACAGAAGAAAGGAAAAACAGATAGAAATAAATTGCGGATGATGTAGTGCAAAGTGGCCCAAAAAGGACCTGCGGCATCGGGAGGGCGAAAAGTGCCTCCCAATGACGCCAAAAAATAAACAATAGTAGCTCTCCAAGGGGGCTAACTGTCCATCTCCCGATAATGGGGATTCCATTATCGTGGGATGGATGGAGGTGCATGACTGCTACCCCAGTCAGTGCCAACCCAATTGGTTAACCTGTATAAAATACAAAAGCGCCTGCTTTTGGTAGTTTTCCATAGTGGGGAGACTGGGCTGGTCGGAGTAGGTCTCTTGTAGGATCCGGATTGTGTATTTGACGTGTCCATCTCTGAGTCCTGAGATATAAGCTTCAGGGAAAGGAGGACCTGTTCTCCTTCATGCAGATTGGTGAATGAGTGGGTTTTACCTTTGTAGGTGAATTTTAAAGCAAAGGGGAAAGCCCACCAGTATCTAATTTCCTTCTGCGTCAGGATTAGTAATAGTGGTTTGAGGGCTCTGCGCTTTTGTATCGTCATAGGCGAAATGTCCGCAAATATTTGAACAGCGTGGCCTTGGAAGGAGATGTGCGGTTGCTGGCGGGAAAGCTTCATAATGTCTTCTTTCACTCCATAGTAGTGCGGCTTCACCACTAAATCCCTGGGGGACCCATCCTTCCTGGGGGGTCCCAGCGATCTGTGGGCTCTGTCTAACTCCAGCTTGTGTGTAGAAATATCAGGAATGAGGGTTTTGATCAAATCCTGAACCGCTGTAGGGACATCTGTGCAAGATTCTGGAATGCCTCTGACCCTAAAATTCTCCGTTCTCGATCTGTTTTCCAAATCATTGATCCTATTTAAGGCCACATCCAACTGCTCCTGTATGATCTGAATGTGATCAGTGTTTTGATTGGTCCTTGCGAGTGTATAATCGAGTTTCTGTTTGATCGCTTCTATTCTGGTGCCCAGGTTCTGGAAATCAGAGCGAATATCATTTGTAATTTTGTGGGCCGTGTTAGCTAATCCCCTCTCCAAAAGCTCAGAAAGCTTTTTTCTCAACTTGAGAAAGAGATCCCCTGCATTCTGGGGCATGTCGGTGTCTGGGCCTCCCATAATGTTGCTAGTGTGCTGGAGGTTTGAGGTATGTCCCATGGAAAAAGAAGGGAAGGTGGGACTTTAAATGAGATGGATGACTTTGTGGAGGCAAGTTTAAATGAGTGCAAATTTTTATTGGTAAAACATTGAATGCAATAGAATATGGCAATGGATAAAAGCCACATGTACAATAAGTATGCCGATTCATATTGAATCCACCCACACAAAACATACAAGCATGGCATGGGTGAAAGATTACATAGGTATAATAATTACAAAACAATATTAATGTTGTATTGCATAGAATGAGTTCATATATATACATATCACATAAAGAACAGCACCAGCAGCGACAATGTGATTATAAAAAATATAAATATATAAGACCATAATAAATAAATAGGAATGTCAAAATTGATAATCTGCTGCAGACCAGGATTAGATATGTCCATTACAGACAGGTTCTGCTATGGGCGCTCTGCTGCGCGCGGCTATAAGTACCTCAGCTCCCGGGGAAGACTATTCTGGGGACCCTAATTGCATGATCGCAGCACCCCACCGCATTGGACTTTTTTGTGAGTACTTAGGATGGGCAAAATTTGCCTTTCCTCTATATTACCTATCAGAAATAGACTAATGTTATTATTTATTTTATTTTTTACACTCTGCAGACATACCTGAGCATCTGCCCCTGAAGAGTGTCTCTACACGAAACGCGTCGGGCATACGTGATGCTGATTTATGTCTGTAATGGACATATCTAATCCTGGTCTGCAGCAGATTATCAATTTTGACATTCCTATTTATTTATTATGGTCTTATATATTTATATTTTTTTATATTCACATTGTCGCTGCTGGTGCTGTTCTTTATGTGATATGTATATATATGAACTCATTCTATGCAATACAACATTAATATTGTTTTGTAATTATTATACCTATGTAATCTTTCACCCATGCCATGCTTGTATGTTTTGTGTGGGTGGATTCAATATGAATCGGCATACTTATTGTACATGTGGCTTTTATCCATTGCCATATTCTATTGCATTCAATGTTTTACCAATAAAAATTTGCACTCATTTAAACTTGCCTCCACAAAGTCATCCATCTCATTTAAAGTCCCACCTTCCCTTCTTTTTCCATATATCATAGGGATGGAGGCACACCGCATATGTGCCTCATTTAAAGTCCCACTTCCCCCCTCCATTTTTTTTGTAAACCAAATAGGGATGGAGATGTGGTGACTGGATAAGCAGTGTTCCCCTGCCGTCCCAAGTGAGAGGCTTGCAGATCCTGGGTGGCAATGTCACCTTACCCCGGTTCTTGCACAGGGTACACAATTTGGTATCCCTGCTACTATACAACACCATCGCGCCACTCCACTGCTGGTGCTCTGCTGCCTCGGCTACTCAGGGTCCCCCATTTTGGTCCGCACCCGGGAGCTGCGATGCTTTCTACGTGCCCCCCCCCTCCCCCTCCCCCTCCCCCTCCCGCCCAGTATGGGCGGGGGGTGTACGGGGTGGTGGGTGGGCGCTTACAGAGCATCGGCGCCATGCATCCTGCTCTACGTGTGACGTCATGCTTGACGCCAGCACGTAGCGCATGTGACTTTTCATCTGAGCCGCTTTGGCGGGGAGTCAGGCTTCTGCGGAGGGCGGTGATTACCGCCGCCGCTGGAGCCCCTCCCAGCCTATGTCGCGCCAGCGTGACGCTGGTACATGCCGGCGTGCACGTGTGGGGCTCCTATAAACGGCCTCCCCTGACACAACTTTTGCCGCCACACTTTCCAGTCATTTCACTGCAGCTCAGCACTTCACTCCAGGTACAAGCTTTGTCCTCACGTAAGTCATTCACTAGGTCTACACACATCCCTCCACGCCATCTTTGGTTTTGTATTTGTTGGCCATTTCACTCTTTTCTTTTTGTTCCCCTTTTTTTCTCACTATTTTTTATTTTTAGATCCCCTATTGTCATGTCATTTCACGGTCACATTATCCACTGAATTCACATTATTTTTTATTTTTTTTTACATATTTTTCATCTATTTTTGTTCACTCATTTACATAGTCCCATGTACACTTTTTTATTTAGATCACTCCAGGTTACCATTTGGGGTTACCCTGGTCTTTCACTCATGCACCAGCTTTTGTGTCGTGGACCATCGGGAGGTTCTGCTATGGGCGCTCTGCTGCGCACGGCTATAAGTACCTCAGCTCCCGGGGAAGACTATTCTGGGGACCCTGATTGCATGATCGCAGCACCCCACCGCATTGGACTTTTTTGTGAGTACTTAGGATGGGCAAAATTTGCCTTTCCTCTATATTACCTATCAGAAATAGACTAATGTTATTATTTATTTTATTTCTTACACTCTGCAGACATACCTGAGCATCTGCCCCTGAAGAGTGTCTCTACACGAAACGCGTCGGGCATACGTGATGCTGATTTATGTCTGTAATGGACATATCTAATCCTGGTCTGCAGCAGATTATCAATTTTGACATTCCTATTTATTTATTATGGTCTTATATATTTATATTTTTTATATTCACATTGTCGCTGCTGGTGCTGTTCTTTATGTGATATGCATATATATGAACTCATTCTATGCAATACAACATTAATATTGTTTTGTAATTATTATACCTATGTAATCTTTCACCCATGCCATGCTTGTATGTTTTGTGTGGGTGGATTCAATATGAATCGGCATACTTATTGTACATGTGGCTTTTATCCATTGCCATATTCTATTGCATTCAATGTTTTACCAATAAAAATTTGCACTCATTTAAACTTGCCTCCACAAAGTCATCCATCTCATTTAAAGTCCCACCTTCCCTTCTTTTTCCATATATCATAGGGATGGAGGCACACCGCATATGTGCCTCATTTAAAGTCCCACTTCCCCCCTCCATTTTTTTTGTAAACCAAATAGGGATGGAGATGTGGTGATTGGATAAGCAGTGTTCCCCTGCCGTCCCAAGTGAGAGGCTTGCAGATCCTGGGTGGCAATGTCACCTTACCCCGGTTCTTGCACAGGGTACACAATTTGGTATCCCTGCTACTATACAACACCATCGCGCCACTCCACTGCTGGTGTTCTGCTGCCTCGGCTACTCAGGGTCCCCCATTTTGGTCCGCACCCGGGAGCTGCGATGCTTTCTACGTGCCCCCCCCCTCCCCCTCCCCCTCCCGCCCAGTATGGGCGGGGGGTTACGGGGTGGTGGGTGGGCGCTTACAGAGCATCGGCGCCACGCATCCTGCTCTACGTGTGATGTCATGCTTGACGCCAGCACGTAGCGCATGTGACTTTTCATCTGAGCCGCTTTGGCGGGGAGTCAGGCTTCTGCGGAGGGCAGTGATTACCGCCGCCGCTGGAGCCCCTCCCAGCCTATGTCGCGCCAGCGTGACGCTGGTACAAGCCGGCGTGCACGTGTGGGGCTCCTATAAACGGCCTCCCCTGACACAACTTTTGCCGCCACACTTTCCAGTCATTTCACTGCAGCTCAGCACTTCACTCCAGGTACAAGCTTTGTCCTCACGTAAGTCATTCACTAGGTCTACACACATCCCTCCACGCCATCTTTGGTTTTGTATTTGTTGGCCATTTCACTCTTTTCTTTTTGTTCCCCTTTTTTTCTCACTATTTTTTATTTTTAGATCCCCTATTGTCATGTCATTTCACGGTCACATTATCCACTGAATTCACATTATTTTTTATTTTTTTTTACATATTTTTCATCTATTTTTGTTCACTCATTTACATAGTCCCATGTACACTTTTTTATTTAGATCACTCCAGGTTACCATTTGGGGTTACCCTGGTCTTTCACTCATGCACCAGCTTTTGTGTCGTGGACCATCGGGAGGTTCTGCTATGGGCGCTCTGCTGCGCGCGGCTATAAGTACCTCAGCTCCCGGGGAAGACTATTCTGGGGACCCTGATTGCATGATCGCAGCACCCCACCGCATTGGACTTTTTTGTGAGTACTTAGGATGGGCAAAATTTGCCTTTCCTCTATATTACCTATCAGAAATAGACTAATGTTATTATTTATTTTATTTTTTACACTCTGCAGACATACCTGAGCATCTGCCCCTGAAGAGTGTCTCTACACGAAACGCGTCGGGCATACGTGATGCTGATTTATGTCTGTAATGGACATATCTAATCCTGGTCTGCAGCAAATTATCAATTTTGACATTCCTATTTATTTATTATGGTCTTATATATTTATATTTTTTATATTCACATTGTCGCTGCTGGTGCTGTTCTTTATGTGATATGTATATATATGAACTCATTCTATGCAATACAACATTAATATTGTTTTGTAATTATTATACCTATGTAATCTTTCACCCATGCCATGCTTGTATGTTTTGTGTGGGTGGATTCAATATGAATCGGCATACTTATTGTACATGTGGCTTTTATCCATTGCCATATTCTATTGCATTCAATGTTTTACCAATAAAAATTTGCACTCATTTAAACTTGCCTCCACAAAGTCATCCATCTCATTTAAAGTCCCACCTTCCCTTCTTTTTCCATATATCATAGGGATGGAGGCACACCGCATATGTGCCTCATTTAAAGTCCCACTTCCCCCCTCCATTTTTTTTGAGGTATGTCCCATAGGGGATAGCATGAGGGTGGCCAGGGAGTGATCATCCAGAATGTCTGTGCTATGATTTGAGGGGGCTGCGGTGAGGAGGGATGAAGGGATCACTGGAGGAGGAAATGACAGTGTAGCAGGGGCAATCATTTGCCTGGTGTCCTGTATTCCCCCTGAGGCTGTGTCTTGTGTCTGAGGCGCGGCCGCCATCTTGGATTCGGCCTGCACTCCTCTGGCCTCAAATCGGGGTCCCAGATCCCTTTTAACTGTCGTGCCTGACATGGGTGGGATGCCGCTGAGTACCCCAAACAGATCCCGCTATGTACGGGGTGGCGGCTGGCCTTGAGACGGCGCTAGGGCGGCTGGCTGGCTGAGGTAGTGAGGAGCTCCCGGCTTGCGCGGCCATCTTGGAGTCCCTCGCGCATGCGCCTGCACAGCAATGCTTTTTTTTTTGTTTTTTGAATTGAGTTGGTACAGCTGAGAGAGTGTGATCAAAGATAAATAGATTATATTTAAAGAGACTTTGTCACCAGACTGTCTCAACAATCTTTTCATAATGTTATATGTGCATTTAAAGCGGCGTTCCAGCATTTATTTTTATTTTTAAACACCCCCGTGTTGTATGCACTTAATCCTACATTAATCAGCATTATTAGAAAATGTAGGTTTTGTAGTTTATTTTAAAAAACTTACTTTGCAGTCCTCCCCAAGTGTGCTACCATCTTCCATGTGGGCAGCTGAAGCCCACTGCTATCTCATTACGGCACTGCTGGCTACCCACCATGCACCTCCCGAACTCATGCATGCGCACAAACTACAAAGTGTGGCGCACTCATACCGCAATGCTACAAGTGGAGACGCATTGACTCCTGGGATTGATGACACTCATATCCAGGAGCCAATGGGCAGGTGGGCAGCACTTTCACCTAGCAGCAAAAAGGGTCACTGGTTCAAATCCCGACCACGACACCATCTGCCTGGAGTTTGCATGATCTCCCTGTGGCTGCATGGGAATCCTACAGGTACTGCGGTTTTCTCCCACACTCTAAAGACATGCTGGTAGGTTAATCAGATCCTGTCTAAATTGGCCCTAGTATATGTATGTGTTACGTACCTGCCGGATGAGCCTGATGTGCAGTGGGAAGGCTTTCTCATACAACCCCGGCTCAAGGGCCACCGGTGTTGCAACAGTGGCCACAAGAGACTGGCTGTGTATGGGTGCCTGGTTCATCTTTGGTCTTGTCAGTTCAGCTGGTGCAGCAGGAAACAGGAAGCAGGCTGGTAGGTGCAGGGCTGGGGAGACACTGAATACGTAGTCAGACAAGCCGGGTTTGGTAACAGACAATCA
Source organism: Lithobates septentrionalis (assembly GCA_037952835.1). Classification (NCBI taxonomy): domain Eukaryota; kingdom Metazoa; phylum Chordata; class Amphibia; order Anura; family Ranidae; genus Lithobates; species Lithobates septentrionalis. The sequence continues at coordinate 1,853,704 of JBBDGP010001170.1, forward strand.
GATGTAGATATAGATGACAGGCAGAGAATGGTCAGGATACAGGCAAAGTTTGGCAACAGGATATCAAGCAGTGTAGAGCGGAGTGTGGTTACAAGACAGGCCAGGGTCAGGATAACAGAGATCAATTGTGGTCAAACACAGGAAACAGATCAGATCACAAGAACAGGAAGTCACGGGAACAGGTATGAGCTGCAGATCAGACAGCAAAGACACAGTGCTGCTGATGTGTTTAAATAAGGCAGCCTGTTGCCAATCTCTGAAATCAGTCTTAACTATTTTAACCCCTAGGTGGCAGATCCATAACATCCATAACATTGCCCCCCCCCCCCTTATGGGCAACCCCCGGGTGCCCAACAGGTCTCTCTTCTGTGGATGACTGTGAAAAAAGGCATTAACCAAGTCTCTGGTGTGCACATCCTGTTCAACTTCCCAAGAGTTATCCTCTGGACCATAACCTTTCCACTTAACCAGATACTGTACCTGATTCCTTCTCCTCCTACAGTCTATGATGGCCTCCACCTGTACTCCTCTTCGCCATTGATGGTCCCAGGTTCTGGTGGCCTGGATACTCTATCTGGAAAAGAGTCAGGGCCTGCGGGTTTCAAGAGAGAAACATGGAAGACAGGATGTTTCTTAAGTGAATCAGGTAAAGATAATTCATAAGCAACCTCATTAAGTTTCTTATTGACTGGAAATGGTCCCACAAATTTAGGTGCCAGTTTCTTTGAGGGACATGCCAACCTGAGATTCGTAGTAGACAGCCATACCTGGTCTCCCGCTGGAGAATCAGTTCACCCCTTCTTTTCCTGTCAAAAGCCATCTTGCTTGCTGCTTGTGCCTTGGTAACTGCTTCTTAAAGCAACTTATTGTTGCGGTTGAGGAAATCCACTGTGTCTTGGACAGCAGGAACTGTGGTCTCTGGAATAAAGTCGGGCAAGAAGTATCAGTGAAAACCATCATTTGCAATGAAGGGTGACTGACCTGTGGCAGAGTGAGTGGCATTATTGTAGGTGAACTCCACCAGTCGTAGCAGTGATACCCAGTCATCCTGGACAAAAGTGGTGAAGCATCGGATATACTGCTCCAACGTCTGATTGGCCCTCTCTGTCTGTCCATTGGTCTGGGGATGGTAGGTGGAGGACAAGGATCTTTCGATTTTAAGGGCTTCACACAGAGTTTTCCAGAATCAGGAAGTGAACTCAACCCCCCGATCGGAGACATTGTTCATAGGGACTCCATGAAGCCTCACAATCTCTCTGATAAATGCTTGAGCCATCTCCATGGCTGAGGTAGTATGCTTCAGAGACAAGAAATAGGCCATTTTGGACAATCGGTCCACTACCACGAATATAGCTGTGCATCCTTCCGATGGGGAAAGTTCCACAACGAAATCCATGGCTATAGTTCTCCATGGTCTGTCAGGGACTGGCAGTGGCTGAAGTAGACCCCAGGCTCGGTTCTTTTTACCCTTGCTCCGGTTGCAGATTGCACAGGAATTCATGTACCTCTTACAGTTTTCTTCCAGGTCTGGCCACCAGAATGTGCGTTTCAGGAGATCAGGCGTCTTGTGGACCCCGAAATGACCTGCTAGAGGATGATCATGACACAGACCCAAAATGGTTATACGTAAACATTCAGGCCCAAATACCTTGCTTCTGTTAAACAGCAATCCTTCCCGGAGTGTCAGCATGACCCCTGGAGAGCTAGGAACATCTGTCAAAGCCTGCTTCATTCGGATGAGGAGGTTGCCCTGTAAAAGTAAGAAGTTATTTTCAGACAAGATGGTATCTGCCACTGGTGGTTCCTTGGGGTCATCAAACAGGTAATGTGGAACACAAATCGGGAAAAGAACAGGGTCCAACGTGCTTGACGTGGCTTTAGCCGTTTAGCAGTCGTCAGGTACTCAAGATTTTTGTGGTCAGTATAGACCAATATGGGATGCACTGCTCCCTCCAGGAGGTACCTCCACTCTTCTTAAGCCACCTTTATGGTCCCCAACATCATAGTTTCTCTCTGCTGGAGAGAGCCTGCAGGAGAAATAGGCTACTGGATACATCAGATCCTTAGGGCCTTGGCATTGGGAGATGACTGCTCCAATAGGGACTTCAGATGCATCTACTTCTAGTGTATATGGCAGAGACGGGTCTGGGTGACCAAGAACAGGTGCTGAAGTAAACAGTCCCTTCAAGGTATCAAATGCGTCTTGTGCCTCGGGTGTCCAATGGAAGCGGAGGTTCTGTTTAGTCAGCTGTGTGATAGGGGTTATGATAGCAGAGAAGCCCCTAATGAACCTCCTGTAAAAGTTGGCAAATCCTACGAAGCGCTGCACCCCTTTCTTGTCGGTAGGTGCAGGCCAGTCTAAGATAGCAGAGACCTTTTCAGAGTCCTTCAGGTGAGATTATTAGTCCCAGGAATTGGATGCTGCTTAGTTCAAACTCACATTTTTCACCTTTAGCATATGGCCGGCTCAGCACCCTTTTGACAGGACCATGTTGAGAGTCTAGAGAAATGGAAAAAATCAGGATGTCATCTAGGTAAACAATCAAAAATATATCCAGAAAGTCTCGGAATATGTCATTGACAAAGTGTTGGAAGGTAGCCGGGTCATTGCATAGTCCAAAGGGCATCACCAGGTATTCATAGTGGCCGAATTGGGTGTGAAAGGCCATCTTCCACTCATCCCTTTAACAGATGCAGACTAAATTGTAGGCCTCCCATAGATCTAGTTTGATGAAAATGGTTGCTGACCTTAATCTCTGAAATAGTTTGGGTACTAGAGGGAGAGGATACAGTTTTTTAACTGTAATTTTGTTGAGCTCCCGATAGCCCACATAAGGTCGTAGGGAGTGGTCCTTTTTTCTCAACAAAAAATATTCCTGCTCCTGCTGGGGAGGTAGAGGGTCGGATGAACCCCTTTTTCAAGTTTTCTTGGATATACTCTTTTAGTGCCTCCTGTTCTCGCTCAGCGAGGGGGAAGATTCTACCGAAAGGGATTTCAGACCCTGGAAGCAGTTCAATTGGGCAGTCGTATGGCTGATGTGGGGGGAAGAATGTCAGCCCCTCGCTTACTAGACATCCAGGAACTCATGGTAGGGTTCATCTACGACTTGCCACACCTCAGACTCAGAGTCCACACAAAGTAGTGTTGTAAAAGAAGCTGGGGACCTTAGTAGGCAGTGTTCCTGGCAATAGGCTGAGTGGAAGTTGATTCTCCCTGTGGCCCAGTCAACTCATGGATTATGTGCCTGCAGCCAGGGTAGGCCCAGAATAACAGGGAATAGCGGGCAAGAGATGACATTGAGGCTTAGGATTTCCTTATATTGGGAGTAGGCCAACACGGGTAAGGGAAATGTCTCTTGGGTCACAGGTCCGGACTTGATACATGACCCGTCAGCTAGAGAAACAGAAAGTCCTTGTGCTTTAGGTCTCAAGGGGATGCGTTGTTGTGTTGCAAAGGTTAGATCGATGAAGCAACTGCAGGCCCCGGAATCAATGATCGCCGTAACTGGCACTTCCCTTTCTAGTAGCTAGAAAGAGATGGGAAGGGTTAGGTTGGTGGCATTGGTAGAAAACATCCGCCACTTAGGTGCAGGCATTACTCCGGAGACAGAGAGGGGCGTATTAGGCTGATTTGCATAGGCTCCAGTGCTTCGGTGGCAGTAGTAACAGGAGCTGGCTGAACTGGAGTGAAGCTAACAGGTGCGGAGTGAGTAGGAGCTGGGATCCGGGGCATCATCCAGACCGGACGTGGCTGCTGGGCTGATCTTTTGGGTCGTCGCTCACGGAGCCGACGGTCAATTTGAATGGCCAGTGTGATAAGGGCCTCCAGGGTATTTGGGACTCCGACACGTGCCAATTCGTATTTCAGACCTTCTGATAACCCCAAGCAGAACTGGTGTCGTAGGGCTGCGTCATTCCACTGTGTGTCTGCACTCCAGCGTCTAAAGTCTGTAACATAATCTTCGGCCATTCTGCGGCCTTACTGGAGTGCATAAAGGGCAGCCTCTGCTGTGGTAGTTCGTTGCGGGTCGTCGTATAATTCGGCCATCTCGCCGAAGAAGTCGGACATGGACTGTAACAATACATCGTTCTTCTCCCACATCCGATGAGCCCAGGACTGGGGCTCACCCTGAAGCAGTGATATGATGAATCCTACTTTGGTGGCTCCAAGGAAGAAAGTTTGAGGTTGCAGGGCGAAGTACAGTTCACATGCGTTATGGAAGGATCAAAATTTTCCGGCAACAGGATATCAAGCAGTGTAGAGCGGAGCGTGGTTACAAGGCATGCCAGGGTCAGGATAACAGAGATCAATAGTAGTCAAACAAAGGAAACAGATCAGATCACAGGAACAGGAAGTCACGGAACAGGTATGAGCTGCAGATCAGACAGCAAAGACACAGTGCTGCTGAGGTGTTTAAATAAGGCAGCCTGTTGCCAAACACTGAAATCAGTCTGAACTATTTTAACCCCTAGGTGGCAGATCCATGACAGTATGAATGTGTGTTAGGGACCTTAGGTTGTAATCTCCTTTGTAGGGACTGATATGAATGTACAATGTATATGTAAAAGCGCTGTATAAATTGACGACGCTATAGAAGTACCTGAAATTAATTAATTAAATAAATAAATTGTTTGTTGTTTTGGAGATTATTTGAATTAATATGCCTCTGATGTAGGCTTTATGGGCCAACCAGAAGGTAGATGACAGAGGGACTGTTCCTGCGTTGTGGGTAAAGAAGTTCATTAAATGGTGGTGGATTTTATCAGCATAAGGCGATGTTAGTAAGACGTGGGTATTGGCTCTCCAGAGTCTGGCAGGGTTGTGAGCTGTAGATAAGGCAATAGTAATGCTCACTGGTGCGTGGTCCGACGAGGTAATGGAGCCAATGTCGGAGTGCATGATACGTTGTAGGTGGCATGGATGAGCACTGATGTGGCATGGATGCGGCATGGGTGAGCACTGATGTGGCACGGATAAGGCATGGATGAGCATGGATGAGCATGCATGTGGCACAGATGAGCATGGATGAGGTATGGATGAGTACAGATGGGCATGGATGAGCATGGATGAGCACAGATGGGGCATGGATGAGGTATGGATAAGCGCTGATGTGGCATGGATGAGTCATGGATGGGGCATTGATGGGCATGGATGAGCATGGATGTTGCACAGATGAGCACTAATGTGGCATGGATGTGGCACGGATGAGCACTGAAGTGGCATTGTTGAGCACTGATGTGGCATGCATGAGGTACGGATGAGCACTGATGTAGCATGCATGAGTCATGGATAGGCACAGATATGGCATGGATGGGCACGAATGAGGCATGGATGAGCAGGGATGAGGCATGGATGTGCATGGATGGGCACAGATGAGCACTGGTGAGGTATGGATGGGCACTGATCAGTACTGTGGGTGCTCCAGATCCATCCCACTCACGCTGCTGCACTGGCTCCCTCTTCTCCTCACATGATATATCGATTTGTGTGAGGAGAGAGCTGAATCAGACATGGCGTCGCTTTGTTGACAAGTCATTGGACGGATTGATCACACGGTAAAACAGCCGCTGTCATTGGCCCTTCACCCCAATCCATGATGCACTGGGTCCTGAGGACCCGGTGATCACAGACACTTCCAAGGGCGTGCGGGAAGCACGTGTCTGGGAGATTGTCACTGTACGCCCTCCCAGAACTAGCTGGTCATGCTGTAGCCATCATTTGGATATAGTGTGGTTGGCAAGTAGGTAAATTGGACAGCATAAGTCAGTAGAGCAGTGGACTGCATCAGTAGGGCAGTGGATAGTGTCATTAAGGCAGTGGATGGTGGTTATAGGGCAGTGGACAGTGTCAGTAAAGCAGTGGACAGTTTCAAAAGGGCAGTGAACAGTGTCAGTCAGTAGAGCAGTGGATGGTGTTAGTAGGACAGTGAATGGTGTCAGTCAGTAGAGCAGTGGACAGTGACAGTATGGAAGTGGACTTGGTCAGTAGGGCAGTGGATGTGGTCAGTAGTGGAGTCGATGGGATCAGTAGTGGATAGGATCAGTAGGGCAGTGAACAGGGTAAGTGGGGCAGTGGTCCCTGTCAATAGTCTTTTTTATTTTTGAAATAAATACAGAACCCAAAAAGGTACCTTCACCCAAACAAATGGTAACCTATAGTCTTAGAAAAAGTGATGAGATATCAAATAAAGGATCTTCTTGTTATGAGGTCCAACAGCAACCTAAAAATGGTTAAATTTAATAAATATGAACCCTGCTCCCAAATATAGTGTATAAAAGCAAAATAGCTGACATATAATTACAGTGAATTAAAAAACATAAAAATACCACCAAAGTGTTGTAAATAGTGTCACTAAAATATATACAATGTGTGCACGATTATTAGGCAAGTTGTATTTTTGAGGATTCATTTCATTATTGAACAACTGCAGCGCTCTCGGTCAATCCAAAATTTTAATAAACCTCAAACCTGAATATTTAAGAAAGTAAAAGTGAGTGAAAATAAACATTTCAGACATTTCCCCAAAAAATCAGTAACCAATATAGCCACCCTTCTTTTCAATAACAGTCATACGCCTTCCATTAATGGAGTTTGTCAGTTTCTTGATCTGCTGACGATCAACTTTTTGTACAGCAGTAGCAACCACAGTCTCCCAGACACTGTTCAGAGAGGTGTACTGTTTTCCTTCACTGTAAATCTCCCATTTAAGAAGGGCCCATGAGTTCTCAATAGGGTTTAGGTTAGGTGAGGAAGGGGGCCGAAGGGGGCCATGTCATTATTCTTTCATCTTTAAGTCCTTTACTGGCTAGCCATGCATGCAATGGAGCATTGTCCTACATACATATGCTCTTCTTGAAAGATGCAGACTTTTTCCTGTACCACTGCTTGAAGAAAGTGTCTTCTAAAAACATAATAATAATACCAGCCCATACCAGTACCCCGCTTCCACCTTGCTGGTGTCTGAGTCGAAGTGGGACTGTGTGCCTGTTAATGATCCAGCCACAGGCCCATCCATCTGGTCCATCAAGAGTCACTCTCACCTCATCAGTTCATTAAATCTTTGAAAAATCTGTCTTCAGATATTTCTTGGCCCAGTCTTGATGTTTCAACTTATGTGTCTTGTTCAGTGGTGGTCCAGTTTTCAGCCATCCTTACCTTGGCCATGTCTCTGAGCACTGAACACCATGGACTATCAGGTAGGTTGCAGTCCTGGAATATGACAACACTGGTGGACAATGGGTTCCTGGTAGCTTCACGTTTGATTCTTCTCAAATCTTTGGCAGTTAATTTGCATCTTTTTTTCTCAACACATTTCTTGCCACCCTGTTTACAACAAAACCTTTGATGGTTCTGTGATCACGCCCCAATATCTTAGCAAATTTAAGAGTGCTGCATCCCTCTGAAAGACTTTTTAACATTTTTGACTTTTCAGAGTCAGGTAAATCTCTTTATTGGCCCATTTTGCCTGAGGAAAAGAAGCTGCCTAATAATTATGCACACCATAATATAGGGTGTTGATCTTCTTAGACCACACCCTCCCTCATTACACAAATACACATTACCTGATATGCCTAAATCCAATAAGAATTTACATTTATACAGCTTTTAGTTGGACAATATGCATAAAAATGACGATTTGGTCAAAATACTCACTTGCCTAATAATTGTTCACACAGTGTTAAAATTATATAAAAGTTAATTGTGATAATCCATAAAGCAAACAAGTCCAAATGGGATCCAGTTAGAGTGACATATTTATCCACCAGAAATAAAAACAAAGTGATATCCTTTCCACCAACATCCCTGATGATGACAAAAAGCTTAGGGTGGAACCTCCGGAATACTTCACTTCCAATAGTTGGAGAGAAGGTGGAATGCAAACTGTCGTTTCTATTGTTTTTAATGCTGGATTTATCTCTACTCAAATGTAAGTGAAATATTGTTGTTTTTTAAATAAAAGTCATAAATACTACACCATGAGAGATCTCTTCTCGCTCCCCTCTCATCTGTAAACTAGGGATGAGCCAAACACCCCCCCCCCTCCGGTTCGGTTCGCAGCAGAACTTGCGAACGGGCAAAAAATTTGTTCGAACACGCGAACACCGTTAAAGTCTATGGGACACCAACATGAATAATCAAAAGTGCGAATTTTAAAGGCTTATATGCAAGTTATTGTCATAAAAAGTGTTTGGGGACCTGGGTCCTGTCCCAGGGGACATGTACCAATGCAAAAAGAATTTTTAAAAATGGCCGTTTTTTCGGGAGCAGTGATTTTAATAATGCTTAAAGTCAAACAATAAAAGTGTAATATTCCTTTAAATTTCGTACCTGGGGGCTGTCTATAATATGCCTGTAAAGGGGTGCATGTTTCCTGCGTTTAGAACAGTCTGACAGCAAAATGACATTTCAAAGGAAAAAAAGTCATTTAAAACTACTCGCGGCTATAATGAATTGTTGGTCCGACAATACACATAAAAGTTCATTGATAAAAACTGCATGGGATTTCCCCACAGGGGAACCCCGAACCAAAATAAAAAAAAATGCGTGGGAGTCCCCCTAAATTCCATACCAGGCCCTTCGGGTCTGGTATGGATATTAAGGGGAACCCAGTGCCAATTTTTTTTAAAAAAATGGTTTGGGGGTACCCCTCAAAATCCATACCAGACCCTTCAGGTCTGGTATGGATTTTAAGGGGAACCCTGTGCCAAAATTTTTTAAAAAATGGCGTGGGGTCCCCCCAAAAATCCATACCAGACCCTTATCCGAGCACGCAACCTGGCAGGCCACAGGAAAAAAGGGGGGGCGAGAGAGTGCCCCCCTCCTGAACTGTACCAGGCCACATGCCCTCAAAATTGGGAGGGTGCTTTGAGGTAGCCCCCCAAAGCACCTTGTCCCCATGTTGATGGGGAGAAGGGCCTCATCCCCACAACCCTTGGCCGGTGGTTGTGGGGGTCTGCGGTTGGGGTGCTTATCGGAATCTGTAAGCCCCCTTTAACAAGGGGACCCCCAGATCCCACCCCCCCCTGTGTGAATTGGTAATGGGGTACAAATGTACCCCTACCTTTTCGCAAAAAAAGTGTAAAGAAGTTTAAAAAACACAAGAGACGGTTTTTGACAAGTCCTTTATTAATTTCTTCTTCTTTTCGGCTTCTTCTTCCATCTTCCTTCTTCTGGTGTTCTTTCGGTGTTCTTCTTCTTCCATCTTCTTCTTCTTCATCTTCTTCTTCTCCATCTTCTTCTTCCTCCACTCTTCTCATCCCGCATCTTCCTCCAGGCTTCTTCTCTGCTCCGTCCGCACGATCCTCCTAAGTGGGAGTCTTCAGCTGTGTGACGCTTCGCTTCTTCTGACATTTCTCATATAATGGAGGGTGGGGCCACCCGGTGACCCCGCCCTCCTCTGATGCACAGGGAATTCACTGGACTTTCCTGTGGCTTTCCCCGTGTTGTCAGAGGGGGGCGGGTGCTCCCGAAAAAAACGGCCATTTTTAAAACTTCTTTTTGCATTGATACAGTATATGTCCCCTGGGGCAGGACCCAGGTCCCCAAACATTTTTTTATGACAATACCATGCATATAAGCCTATAAACTTAGAACTTTTGATTTCTCCCATAGACTTTCAAAGCTCATCCCTACTGTAAAACTATAATGAGTTTTATTAGGGCGCTGGAGCGCCATGCTATGCATCTTTAGAGGATCTCCTTACCAGGATATTTGGGTGAATGCTAGCAGCAATCTGTATTCGGGTGTTGGTGACCAGCCTGTGAATTTTAGGAAATACCTCATTGCTGTTTTTGACTCCCTGTAATAGGGGTCAATAGAGTTTGGTAAATGTGCTGTACATCTATATGTTGGTGAAAAGGATATCACTTTGTCTTCACTTCTGGGGATGAACATTTCTCTCTAACTAGATCCCATTTGGACTTTGTTTACTTTATGGATTATCATAATTACTGTAACTCTTATATAATTTTTATATATTTTAGTGACACTATTCACATCACTTTGGTGGTATTGTTATGTCATGTTATGCTTTTCACTTCACTGTGATTATATGTCAGCTATTTTGCTTTTATTCATTATATTTGGGAGTGCGGTTCATATTAATTTCATATAACCACTTTTTTATTTTTGTCAAAATTTTTGACGACCCCCCCCAAAAAAAAAAAAATTACAAAATACCAGATCCTTATCCTTGATGAGAGTCTGGTATGGATGTGTGCGTGGACCTTTATCCACGCATACCACCTGGCAAGCCAGGAAAGGGGAAACAGGTGTGTGCCCTTTCTCCCCTGAACCATACCAGGCCACATGCCCTCAATATGGAGAGACCCTCATAGCAAAGAAACATTACACCCTTTTTGCCTATCATCCCTGACCAAAACTGTCCTGCTATTAGGCAGTTTTACACTGATGTATCCTCTGCAGTATCCTAAAGAAGATCTATCGCTAGAATAAATAAATGCTAGTTTCGCCTTCCATGGGTGCTTGTACACATACACTTGTCTCCAATATAATCTTAGCAGTGGAAATTAAATAAAAAAAATGGTTTGTTTCTGTCACTGTTACAGTCGTAACTCCACCCCTCCTGAATCCTAAAAATATGAATATTCCCATGGAGGGAGGTTACAGTCAGCACTGAGCCCTTCCCATTCTCCATTCTGCAGTCCATGTCTCCTCACTTATCCTCTAAAGTTTACACTGCAGCTTGTTATTTAGGGGAACAGAGAGAGTGATGAATGATAGCAATTGTAGTAAAGAGCCTTGATTTATAAAAACACAAGCTGACAATAGCAAACACTGGCTACTAGACCTACCCAAGACAGTCTAGTTTAGTACCTGGCGTGTGCTGTTGTCAACATGTGTTGTACATCTTCAATCATTTACCACACTCTCTATTGCCTTGATTAGCAGGCTGCAGGTCAAATTCTGTATAAACTAAACCTGAGAAACTAGGAGACGGGACTGCCTAGCATAGTGATGTTCCTTCTGTCAGCTTAGGAGGAGGGGATTGGGGCTGTGAGGACTCTGTGCTCTGTCTACCACTCCCCTACTTCTCCTGAGCTGTCACACATAAACCCAGCTCCACTGATCAGTGTTGTCAGATAGCTAGGCTTGTGGGCAGGGCTAGTTATCCATCAACACAGATCAGCACCCCCTGCACAGATTTAGATGAGGATACATGCTATGTTCACAGGATCCCCTATGGGGTTTAACAAACTTTTCTTTCAGGGTACTAAAACCCCAGTCTGCACTCTTTGTCTCTAGTAAATTTAAAATGATCCTGCTCTTGCATAAATTTACACTTCTATGTCACCTTAAAAACCCCTAAAAGGTTCTAAACTCTAAAGGTTTTTTTCCCCTAATGCATTCCATGCATTAGGATAAAAAAACTTCCACTAGCAGATAAGTATGACATCTTTTTTATTTTAATTAACCACTTCCCGCCCGCCCCATTGCAGATTGACGTCTGCAATGCAGCTCTGTTATCCTAACTGGACATTGTATGATGTCCAGCAGGATAAGCCACTCCTGCGCGCCCCCGGGGGCACACAGAGCAGCGATCGGTGGTGTGCCACTCTGACACACCACATCTCCAATCGTGATAAAGAGCTTATGACATAGGCTCTTTACCACGTGATCAACTGTGACCAATCACAGCTGATCACAGCGGTAACCAGGAAGTGTCAGTAATCGGCTTTCCTCGGTTCGTGCTGACAGGGAGAGCCGATCGGTGGCTCTCCTGTCAGAAGGGGAGTGTGCGCATTGATCATCAGCACAGCCCCCATCAGAGGTGCACACCACAATGGCAATCAGTGCCCACCAAAATCCCAATCAGTGCCCACAAAAAGGACAATCAGTAACCAAAGTGCCAATCAGTGCCCATCAAAGTGCCAATCAGTGCCCATCAGTAACGTCTGTCAGTGCCCTTCACAGATGCCAATCAGTGCCCATCAGTAATGACTGTCAGTACCTCCTCATCAGTGCTGCCCATCTGTGCCATCTATTAGTGCCCATCAGTGTTATCTATTAGTGCCCATCTGTGCCACCCATCAGTGCCGCCTATCAGTGCCCATCAGTGCTGCCTACTAGTGCCCATCAGTGCCGCCTATTAGTGCCCATCAGTGTCGTCTATCAGTGCCCATCAGCGCACCTATTAGTGCCCATCAGTGTTGCATATCAGTGCCTCCTATCAGTGCCCATCAATTCTGCATATTAGTGCCTCCTCATTAGTGCCACGTTATCAGTGCCACCTCATCAGTGCCCATTAGTGCTGCCTCATCAGTGCCCATCAGTGAAGGATAAAACAACATTTTATAACAGAAACAAAGAAAACCTTTTTTTTTTTTTAATTATGGTCTTTTTTAGTTTGTTTAGCAAAAAAAACAAAAAAAAACAATGGTTATCAAATAACACCAAAAGAAAGCTAGAAAGCTCTATTTGTGGGAAGAAAATAAAAAAAATTTGTTTGGGTATAGTGTTGCATGACCGCGCAATTGTTATTCAAAGTGTGACAGCGCTGAAAGCTGAAAATTGTCCTGGGCAGGAAGGGGGGAAGTGCCTTGTATTGAAGTGGTTGAATAATAACAAAGATTGTTTACAGTCACTATAATTCTCTAGCACACTTCAACCAATTCTCCCTCATTTAAAATATTCTGCTGTTGGCCAATTTTGCACTACTATATCATCTGCAGTCTCTTAAATCTTTTTGAGAGTTTAAAAGAAATTGTCCAACATGGCAGGACAGTGTCACAATAGTGAGAATAGGGGACAGACCCAATTAACTACTGACCAATTTCTATCCACCAGTCAAAGTGAATTTTTTATGTGATGAACAAAAAATACTTGAAATAAGTCTGTATTGCAAATGGACATGTGTCATAATGGGATGCTGGTCAAGCTAATCAAGCTAACTGTAAAAGGAAAAATCAAGATCACAGACAAGTATGCTCTGGTAATGTACACCGAGACTGACATTCAAAATTGCAGTGTACCTTAAAGTACACTTTCGGATATGTAATCCACTTTGGTTCCTAACGATAGGTGCTCCAGTGTGTGTGTTTTATAAAGTAAAATGCAGATTATACCTGTTTTTAGAGCAGCGAACACATGTCCAGCTGGCTCTCTCCTCTCCCCATCTGACAGCCCAGATTCACCCACTGACGTCAGTCAGGAAGGGAGGAGGAGAGGAGGAGAGAGCCAGCCGGTCATGTGATCGCTGATCGACACTCTGAAAACAGGTATAATTGTTTTTTTTTTAAATAAAACACACACACAGGAGCACCTATCGTTAGAAACCAAAGTGGATTATATGGGCTATTAATTTTTATTCAACAGCAGGAGGGGAGGGGGGGTCCTGACACAGGAGCCAACAGGCAGGGAGAGAGGGAAGAGAGGAGGACAGGAGAGACAGGAGAAATGGGGCTGAGAGGGGCATGTAAACTGACCAAGGTGTCAGGGCTCAGCAGCCATGATACGCCGTGGTCAGTTTACACAGGGGAGGACAGAAACTGGCAGGATCAGCCAGGTTTTTCAGGTGAAGGGGGGGCAAATTACACAGCACAAGCACTGTGCTGATATACATGCTTTAACCACTTCTATACCGGGCCTATTCTAGCACTCCTCTCCTACATGTAAATATCATAATTTTTTGCTAAAAAATTACTCAGAACCCCCAAATATTATATATTTTTTTTAGCAGACACCCTAAGGAATAAATTGGCGGTCATTTCAACTTTTTTCGCACAGTATTTGCGCTACAATTTTTCAAACGCGTTTAAAAAAGAAAAACGGTTTCATGAATTAAAAAATAACAAAACTGTAAAGTTAGCCCAAATTTTTGATATAATGTGAAAGATGATGTTATGCTGAGTAAATAGATACCCAACATGTCACATTTTAAAGTTGGGCACAGTCATGGAATGGCGCCAAACTTCGGGACTTTAAATTTTTTTACAGGTTACCAGTTTAGAGTTACAGAGGAGGTCTAGTGCTAGAATTGTTGCTCTCACTCTTACGCACATAATGATACCTCACATGTGGTTTTAATGGCGTTTACATATGTGGGCGGGACTTACGTGGTCGTTCGCTACTGTGCTCAAGCTACCAGGGACAGGGGTGCTTTAATTTTTTTCTTTTTATTGCTTATTTTAATTTTTTTATTTTTACACTTTCTCTTTTATTTTTTTTTTATATCACTTTTATTCCTATTACAGGGAATGTAAACCTCCCTTGTAATAGGAATGGTGTGTGACAGGTCCTCTTTATGGAGAGATGCGGGGTCAATAAGACCCCACATCTCTCCTCCAGGCTGGAAAGCATGAGATAAAAAAAAAATCATGATCCCACGCCTTCCAGCCGTGATCGCGGCTTTGTTTACAAGCGCAGAACGGATGTAAAATCATAACGTCGCGCCCAGGCCTCCGACGGTCATAAAGATGACATCTGATCACTGTAAATCTCTATGATCATCAACTGGCGGAGGCCAATTCTTTCTCTGGGTCCCCGATGGCACAGGAGAGCCCGAAGAAGCACCGGAAGGCGGCGGGAGGGGGGATGTATTCTCCCTTCGCCTGTAAGAATGATCTAGCAGCTGAACTTTATTCATGCATTATTGAGCTTTCCATGCCTTTTGATAGTAATTTTTCTATAAACCCTAAAAAATGGCCATTATTTAGTTACAGGTTTTGCCCCCATAGGCCTTAATGGGATTAACTTCTAATTTCTGGTTCAATGAATTTTGCGGAAGCCTTTGTGAAATCATACCCTGCAGATTCCCTGCAAAACTCACAAATGACCTACTAACTGCAAAAACCAACAGACACTATTCTGTACTCCTACTACTGGATCTTTCAGCTGCCTTTGACATGGTTGACCACCCCCTCCTCCTCAAAAAACTTTACTTCCTCGGTCTCCGTGACTGTGCTCTTCAGTGGCTCTCATCCTACCTATCCCAACGCACCTTAAGTGTCACTTACAATTCTATTTCCTCCACTCCTCTTCCCTTCTCTGTCGGGGTCCCCCAAGGTTCTATTCTTGGATCTCTTTTATTTTCAATCTACACCTCTTCCCTGGGTCAGCCTCTCACGGCTTTCAATATCATTTATATGCTGAAGACACACAAATCTATCTCTCCACCCCTCAACTCACTCCATCAGTCTCCTCACGCATCACTAACTTCCTAACAGACATATCTGTATGGATGTCACACCACTTCCTCAAACTCAAAACCATCCACCTGTCCCCACATGTCAGGGTGCTAGGTGTTATCCTGGATTCTGAACTCTCCTTTCGGCCCCACATCCAATCATTGTGCAAAGCTTGCCGCCTCAACCTCCGCAACATCTTTAAACTACGTCCCTTTCTAACCAATGAAACCACAAAGCTCCTGATTCACTCCCTGGTTATCTCTCGCCTTGACTACTGCAACTCCCTCCTCATTGGCTTACCTTTAAATAGACCATTCCCCCTTCAGTCCATCATGAATTCTGCTGCCAGACTCATCCACCTTACAAACCGCTCAGTGTCTTCTACCCCTCTCTGCCAATCCCTCCATTGGCTACCACTCGCCCAATGAATTAAATTAAAAATACTAACAATAAGTTACAAAGCCATCCACAACTCTGCCCCCCAGCTACATCACTAGCCTAGTCTCTAAATACCAACCTAATCGCCATCTCTGTTCCTCCCAAGACCTCCTGCTCTCTAGCTCCCTCATCACCTCCTCCCATATCCGCCTCCAGGACTTCTCCTGAGCCTCGCCCATCCTCTGGAATTCCCTACCCCAATCTGTTAGACTGTCTCCAAATTTATCCACTTTTAGGCGATCCCTGAAAACTTTCCTCTTCAGAGAAGCCTATCCTGCCTCCATCTAACAACTGCACTATTTTCTCCATTAGCTCATCCCCCACAGCTATTATCCTTTTGTATAACTTGACCCTCCCTCCTAGATTGTAAGCTCTAACGAGCAGGGCCCTCTGATTCCTTCTGTATTGAATTGTATTGTACTTGTACTGTCTGCCCTAATGTTGTAAAGCGCGGCGTAAACTGTCGGCGCTATATAAATCCTGTATAATAATAATAATTCCCTGTTCCTAGTGGTAAGAGACAGAAAAAAGAATTGTGCATCTCGAGACAAAACTTACCTTGTAAAATTAAAAGTCCTGCATATAACTCAAAAACTATAGGAACAATTAGTACCTTGCATCACACTATAAATGTAATTACAGAAAAATAGATTTTAAATGTAATGTTCTTCCAGCGTTTTCACTTTCTGAAACTGAGGAAAAGTTTGACATTATCATCATAGTAGTCTGCCCCCATTTGTTCTTGTATACATAGTTACTGTATCCATTCTTATTTTACTTTCCTTTAGAGCATATTTTTAGCACACTTATTTCAGGCTGCTCAAATGATCTCTTATAATATGTAATCCAAACCTTACTGCTTCACTAAGTTGTTTTTGCATTATGACTAAGCCTTGGAGCAAAGTTGATTATATGCTGTAACCTTTTATTGGTGTACTGCATTATACTGTAAACAGAAGATAGCACAAGGTATGCATTTCCTTGTCTGATTTACTTATTTCTGCTTTGTTTGCTTTTGTTTATGTTCCGTAAGGCCAGATTAAAATGTATTATGCCTATGGCATAGTTAGTGGTTTACTTCTCGTGTTTACACGCTAAACTTTAAGCTTAACCAAATGTGACTTAAACTATTTTTGTCTTTTTGGACAGATGGGTATTTTATTCATTAGAAAAAAATGTGTGTATATATAGATCTATCTATCTATCTATCTATCTATCTATCTATCTATCTATCTATCTATCTATCTATCTATCTATCTATCGATCTATCGATCTATCGATCGATTGATCTATCGATCTATCACCACACATACACATGCATATACTGCATGTATTGTTAGGAAATTCCCTGACTGAAGATCAATTTAATCTATCTCCTTCTTTTTTTTTAATTTTGCAAATACATGTATACAGAATATAGGCTACAGAGATGCAAATTTTATAAATGAGAATTGCAGCTTTCTTTCATACACAATTGCCTGTTCCCCTTTATATTCCTGTTTTAGGAATAGGAAATAAGAATTTCAGTTCATATCTGAATGTGTGTATTATGTATACATTTATGGAAGGGAATGCAAACTATATCTAAAAGCAATCAGTATACTTAATCAAGCTAAGTACAAATATACAATGATAAATACACAGCTGCTGTTCTGAATGCTAGCTTAGTTTAAATAGGTCAGGATTGCTGAATCTTAATTCTTTCTATGCTTTCTGCTAAATATGTCAGTTATGAAACTCAGATTAGTGTTTTCTGAATCATGCAATCAAACCTGCCCTTATTACAGCTAATGCGTTCATCTTAGATGACGGTGTACTGTAGATTACATCCTCATAATCCAGGTCTATCACATTTTATTAATTTCCAGCTCCCCTTTGTCTCTGGGAAAAAAAGGCATTTAATATAACAGGATAGAAAAATGTTCTGTGCAATCAATCTCTAATGTCTTTGTTCACCTGTGTCTAAATCTGGCTTTTCTACCACTTATTTTAATGTAAAGAGGCAGATTGAAGCATGGAAGATGCAGGTGACCAAGAACGGAGGCTGGGATCAGAAAAGCATGAATGCTAAAAATTGTACTTTAAGCAGGACAAGTCTGATATACTGGTCCACCATTAAGGCCTGGAAAAAAAAATAATCCTACATCATGACACACAAAATCTTAAGGTGGACCTTCACATTTGAAAAATGCTTTCTCGCATGGGTTCTCATTTCAAAATAGTGGGTGGCATGAGAGCAGATTTTCGATGGAGAACTTTGACTGCAAGAACTCCATGAACTAGTTAGTATGTAAATATATGGTGTATGTAATTTTCAATGTATACATATGATTGCTAGGCATGTGCAATTTGTTTCGTTCCAAATTCGTTAATTCGGGAATATCCGAATTAACGAAAACCCGTTTAACACATTTTTTCAGAATATTCGTAAA
Source organism: Lithobates septentrionalis (assembly GCA_037952835.1). NCBI lineage: Eukaryota > Metazoa > Chordata > Amphibia > Anura > Ranidae > Lithobates > Lithobates septentrionalis. The sequence continues at coordinate 1,871,721 of JBBDGP010001170.1, forward strand.
TTCGATAAAGGGAAATCGTACATTTGTACATTCGCAATTTACGAATGTACATTCGTACATTCGTACATTAGTAAATTAGTGAATTCGTAAATTTGTAAATTTGAAAATTCGGAAATCTGAACTAATAATAACTTAACTATTAGTAATTACTAGTAACTTTTAAATTATAGGTATTGCAATTTCCTTTCAAATTTGGCTGTTAGTGAACGTAACACATACAAATTTATCCGAAGTTATGAATGATCCGAAAAAAAGGAATGGAACGTAATGAATTAATAATAATAAATAACAATAATAATAATAATAACAACGTTTTATTATTACTATTTATTATTAATTTGTTCCGTTCCATTTGTTTAGATGCAGCATTCGTTTTGGATAATTCGTAACTTCGGATAAATTTGCATTTGTTAGGTTCACTGACAGTCAAATTTGAAAGGAAATTACAATACCTATAATTTAATAGTTAGTTACTATTTCAAATTTTTGAATTTTCGGGTTTTTGGATTTTCAAACTTTGAATTTACAAATTTCCGAATTTTCTAATTTACAAATGTACGATTTTACGAATTTACGAATGTACGAATTTACAAATGTACAAATGTAAAATGTACGAATGTATGAATGCACGAATGTTCGAAATTTACGAATGTACGAATGAACGCATTTACGAATTTACGAATGAACAAATTTACGAATCGCGATCATAACGAATGATCCGAAAAACGAAAAAAATAATAAACTAATGAAACGAAAACGAAAATTAACAAATTTTTTGGCTGTGCACATGTCTAATGATTGCTCCTTTTTTTAAACTGTACATATATGCATGGTGTCCAGCTAGTTTATACTGTATACGTGAGATTTAAGCAGGGACACCAAAAGAACAGGATATGCTTGTTTATACATGAACTTAGGGCATTATAGATTTGTTTGCCATAGGCTGTAGCTGTATTATGTAAGGGGAGATTGAGGTGACAGTGCTGCTAAGGGGTATTTTTTGGCCTTTTTTGAACTTTCAAAGTGTTCTCAGTAAAAAGTATCTGATTGGGGGCGTGGTTTGGCTGGAGTCCGAAATGGCTGCCTGAATACAGAGCTCCGGCCACTCGAGGATTAAAACCAACCTTTTATTGGGGACCGACGCAATATTCCACGATGGGAAAACCTAACAGGAGTGCCTCAGCCTCCCGGACACCGAAGGAGCCGATAACCCAGCTCAGCTGCAATATCCCAAGGAGATTTTCCGTACACTCCGGTCCGGCGACCACGAGGCCCTGCAGATACCACAGGCCTCAGGCTCCATTTCGCCCAGCCATGATTCGGACTCGCAGCTGACTGACGGGGACACGTGAACCCACCGACACAGCCAAGCGGTCAATCTCTCGGACCTACAACATGTTGCAGTGGACATTACCAATAACATTACAGGCACCCTGAAAGCAGCCATATTAGATCTCAAGATGGACATTCAAGCAGTGGCGGCCCGGATCACAGACGTGGAGCAAACCACGCAGCTCCACACAGCAGCTATCAGGCAAGTGCAACATACATATGATGCCCAACTATCATATCTATATGATTTACACCGCCAAGTCGAAGACCTCGACAACCGAGGACGGAGGCACAACATACGTGTCAGAGGGGTCCCGGAGAGCTTAGAAGCGGGTTCATTGCCCCAGGTAGACTGTGCCATCTTTAACGATCTATTGGATCGTCCTCCGGACTCCCCAATTGAGAGGGAGAGACTGCATCGAGCCCTCAGACCTCCCCCCCGAGATAATGAGCCCCCGAGGGATGTTATATGTTGTGTGGTGAACTTTCCGCTGAAAGAGGAAATCTTGAGAAAAGCTAGGGAGAGGGGCCAAATACACCACAATGTCACTGAGATTAAGCTTTTCCAAGATCTCTCTCCAACCACTCTGCAGAATAGACGGGCACTGCGCCCTCTGTTGGACCAACTCAGAGCGCGGAACATACAATACCGCTGGAAGTTTCCTTTCTGTTTGTCTGCCATCGCTAGGGGCCGCACTGCACTCCTGAGATCACCAGACGATATAGCAGCCTTTTGTGATCAGCTCGATCTACCGCTGACGGAGCTTCCGGACTGGTGTTCGTTCCACTTCCCGTCCGAACCATGGAGACCACTTTCACACAGCCCCTCGCCTAAAGCACAGAGACATCGCTCCAGACGAAGAAGATCGGGGCCCCCCTCTCCCGGTGCTCACACATCCCGCCGAGATTCGACATACCGTGAGGTGGGACAACCTGTAACACCCCGGAGGAACAACCATGAAGCCTGAAATACACCGTACCTGATTCCACCTGAGTAGGCCGGTTTTTCCAGAGAGACTCACACCACTGTTACTGACTTTTAATTTGCCAGGTTTGTTCTCTGCTTCCCAGCCCTTCCCACGCATCGTTATCAGCATACTTGTGAGGAAGTCTAACAGCTTGCCCTATAAGTAGCAGAAAACAACCTGCTAACCAGCCACATAATAGACTCCGAAACACTCCAACAAACTTAGAAAACCATTATGCTAAGAGGAATTGAGCACACTCCATTTACCCAAGAACGGCAAGGAGACACAGAATAGGAGGAGACAGCAAAAACAAGGAACCGAACGCAGCAACCAAAGGGTCTTGAGACAAGATCATCATTCGGACATCACGGGCAGCAGGAACTGTTCAATAAGCTACAGATCCAGCACTACATCACCGATGAAGCAACCCATACAGAAGACTCTTAGAACATTCTCTTCCCATTAAAGCTACCGATGATGACCACTTCAGGTGATGAACAGACACACTGTTCTTAGTTTAAGGAAAACAACCATGGCAATGTCACTGAAGTAACTGGGTCACCATTTAACTTCGCTGGACCTTCCCCTAACCCATTCTTCCTAGATTTGCTCTCATGCACTCCCACTTCCACTCCTGGTCTCCCACCTTCCCTGTACCCTGCTCCTTTCCCTTCTCATCACCTCCCCCCCTCTCCCACCGTCCTCCACCCATTCCACTTTCTTCTTCCCCTCACCACCCTTTCCCAGCCTCCCCTTTCCTCTCCCTTCCCCCCTTCCCGTTTTTCCATTACCCCGTTAATTTTCAATAGAGTCATCTGTATTAAATTATACAGCTCATGGATAGTAGGAAGACACATGAGGGACCTGGAGTCACCAAGGCAGCCATAAGCGGACCCCCCCCCCATTTTTTTTTTCTCTAAATTGATGCAGACGCTTTTTCATGGTTTGCACAATAGAGGTCAGTGATAACTAAACAGATTGGGGAATAACACCCCTTACTATTGCCTATTAATAATGTCCAATATTTTCCCAACCATATAAGGCACATCATTTAAACTGCCTTGAGGACTCCTAGGACCATAGTTACACCAAAACTGGCGAGATTCGCTGATCTAGAGGCTTGATCTTAGATTCCCTTGTAGGAAGGCTTTTTTTTATAATACATGGGATAAAAACAAAAGCTAAAATTATAGAACCACACCATTCTATATTTATATGTGAAAAGGTTTAGATTACGTTCATTTGTGGTGAAGCAGCTGCCACACACCCACAAAACGATGAGGCTATCGCATGGAAGCAAGAGTTACGATAATTAGGCTCATACTTATATTAATGTTTACTTTATTGTTTACCACAGGGTTTGAATTCTTAGTTATCTCTGGATGTTTATGTTATTAAATGTACCTAATCACTAATGGCAGATATTCAGGCTGTGTAACCTCAGGTATCCGACAGCACAAACCAAATGTACTACCATTAATACTGCTCCTTTCCCCACTGCTTTATTCCCCATCACACTGCTATCTACACTAAATCCTCCCCGTGGCCACGGAGTAGGATTCCAGACACTCTTGCCAACCCTCAGCAGCAGCACTAGATTCTAGTCTGCTGACCATCCGGCCTCCTTCTAATAGGTGAATTGGCATCTCCATTTTCACCTCTGGTACCTCTCTCTTCTTTATACTTCTCTTGCTCTCTCTGATCTTTTTTCTGTGTTGGTCTGTCGTTCTTGGCGCGGGACTCTCCCCCTTCACTGATTAGTATTTACTCCCCAAATTCTACATAAGAACCATTCCATCACTACCCCTTTATTACTACTGTCAGGTACGCCCCGTTGTGAGCTGGTCTTCATAAAAGAAGACAGACAAACACCCGGACTTTGAACTTCATACCAGAAACTAATTATCCGATTACGTAGCGAAATGCCTTCTCAAGCTCCTCTATCATTAAAATGTGTCTCCTTGAACGCAAAAGGCCTCAACGTGCCTGAGAAACGTTCGCAGGTCCTATCCTCCCTCACTAAACAAAAGGCTAATTTCATTTTTCTTCAGGAAACCCACTTTAGATCTAATTCCATACCAAAAATGACCAACAACGTATTCCAAACTGTTTTTCATGCTACAAACCCTATTGCAAAAACTAAAGGAGTATCTATACTCGTTTCTAAACATGCCCCATTTAAGCACACAGACTCCTTGCTAGACCCAGAAGGGAGATTTGCATTCATCAAGGGTACTTATGCCTCTAGACCGCTTACATTGGCCAACATATATGCCCCAAACGAACACCAAGTGTCATTTTTTAGGAAAGTGAGCGATCTTTTGCTATCCTTCAAGGAAGGGATAGTTATTGCGGGAGGCAACTTCAATGTTCCCCTCAACCCAGACCTAGACACTTCCTCAGGCACCTCAGCATTACCCTTCCGAGCCCTGAAACAAATTAAATTACAACTCCAAGCCCTGGAACTGCACGACACTTGGCGCACATCGTACCCATCCGTTAAAGACTACACATTTTATTCTACCCCCTTTCAAAAATACTCACGACTAGACTATTTCTTCCTCTCCCAACCTGACCTGACCTACCTTACGCAAGCCACAATTGAACCCATGTTCCTATCCGACCACCATCCTATATCAGTCACACTGACTTTCCCAGACTTGACCTCAAAGACAAAGACTTGGAGACTTAATTCCTCCCTATTAAAAGATGACATTTTCGCTACTCATCTGACAGCTACCATCAACACCTACTTCAAGGAGAACTCCACTCCCGACATATCTCCCACCATTCTGTGGGAAGCTCACAAATGCGTGATCAGAGGGGAGTTGATGGCCCAAGCAGCGAAAGTTAAAAGAGCCCATCAGACTATCATAGATGACCTGATCACCAACATTAAAAGACTGGAAGCCACACACAAAAAGTCCCAATCACAACAGACTTTACAGGAATTGACACATATGCGTACAACGCTCCTAGAAGAACTAGGTAAACGAGTTAGACGTAGATATGTCCTTCATCAACGAGTCTTTTATGAACAAGGCAATAAATGCGGTAAATTGCTAGCCAGAGCAGTACGAGCCTCTAAACCATCTAACACAATTCACCATATTAGAACCCGGCAAGGCACTTTGCTGTCTAAAAATGAAGATATAGCCCGTGCTTTTGAACAATATTACAAGAAATTATATAACCTAGTCCCCCCAAATACGAACTCGGCCCAAGCCCTGAGCAGAGAGGATGACATACAAAACTTTTTGTCTCAATACAGCCCACAACCACTCACACAAACACAAGCAGAAGACTTAGAAAAACCCCTCTCCACAGAGGAATTGCAATTGGCTCTGACGGGTTTACCCTACAATATTATAAGTGCTTTACCCAGATTTTAGCCCCTAAAATGTTAACCGCCTTTAACTCACTAGCAGATTCTACAATGAATATGGGACGCATGCTGGAGGCACATGTCACAGTAATCCCTAAGGAAGGAAAGGATAACACACAGATACAAAATTACAGGCCAATTTCATTATTAAATGTGGATATTAAGATCTACGCCAAAATTTTAGCTAACAGATTGTCTACCCTACTGCCAGGACTTATTTCATTAGACCAAGTGGGCTTTGTCCCTGGCCGAGAAGCTAGGGACAACACTATCAGAGCGTTAAACCTACACCACTGGCTCACGACCACAAAAACGCATGGCTTCTTCCTGTCTCTAGATGCTGAGAAGGCGTTCGACAGAGTGGCCTGGGACTATATGTGTGAGGTCCTAAAGAGGATCGGCCTCCACCCACGCATGCTGTCCCACATCTCAGCGCTGTACTCTAACCCGAGCGCAGCTGTAAGAGTAAATGGCCACCTGTCGAACGCCTTCCCCATCAGTAACGGCACACGCCAAGGCTGCCCCCTATCACCTTTAATTTTTGTGCTATCTCTGGAACCCTTCCTTAACAGATTAAGGGCCAATTCTGACAATGCAGGCATTACAGTCAAAGGACGAAATTACAAAGTCTCAGCATTTGCGGATGACATTTTGCTCTCCCTGTCTTCCCCAACCACCTCTATACCCAACCTGCTCAAAGACATTGAACACTTTGGGACTCTATCACACTTTAAAATTAATTACGCAAAATCACAAGCCTTAAATATCACGCTTGCATCACAGGAACTTGAACGGTGTCAATCCTCCTTCCCTTTTCAGTGGAGTCAACGTTCAATAACGTATCTAGGCATTCAAATCCCCACCAAACTAGATGATCTATACAAGACCAATTTCCTCCAGGCCTTGAAAAAAGCCCAATATGACTTAACAGAATGGGGGCCTCTCAACATTTCCTGGTTCGGCCGCTCAGCCCTCTTAAAAATGATAATTTTACCAAGATTTCTATATTTCATCCAATGCATACCTATCAATCTACCGGCTGCTTTTTTTGCTACATACAGGAAGATGTGCAATCTATTTTTGTGGAGAGGTTCCCCCCACGCATAAAATTCACTCGACTTTCGCGGCCAAAACTTGAGGGGGGCATAGGCCTACCGGACCTCCATAAATATTTCCTGGCAAGCCATTTGGCTCGGGTGGTAGACTGGAATATCCGCGAACCGGGTAAAACGTGGGTCACTCTGGAGAAATCATTTTCTCATCTCCCACTGGAATCTCTACCCTGGATTTTACCTGGGCAGGTTCCACAGCAGACATCAGCACACCCTCTGATATCAGCTTCACTCAATTCGTTTAGAAGAGCAACCAAACTCTCACATATATCTTCTACACCAGGCCCCTTAACTCCCTTGAGGGGGAACCCTGATTTCGTTCCTGGGCTATCACACTCCTTCCTTAAACAAATTTGGCCGTACGATAAAATACTAGCGTATCAGTTTTTTGCCGACAAAACCCTTAGATCATACGAGAACCTAGTCGACCTTTCTCTGCTCAAATCCTTCCCTTTTTGGATGTACAGACAGATTCGACATTTCCTTTCTACTCAAGGAACAACCCCAACCTGGACCAGACAATTAACTTTATTCGAGGACATATGCACCCGCACCTCTCCACAGAGACACCTCATCTCCCACATACACAACACACTCTTGACTCAGCACATAAAGCTTGGGAAACAGACCTCCAGATGACCTTGACAGAAGAGGACTGGACACGGATCAATGAATACATACACAAGGGCTCCCCTAATGTAGCCATCCAGGAGAACGGATATAAAATCCAAACACGCTGGTATAGGACTCCATCACTTCTACATAAGTTCTGCCCTACTGTCCCAGACACCTGCTGGAGGTGCGGGAAAGCTAAAGGGACTATGTTACACATATGGTGGGACTGTGACCTATTACAACCCTTTTGGAAGGAAGTACACGACCTTATCTCCCATATCACAACATACACTTTGGCCTACTCGCCTGCTCAATATCTTCTCCACCATACTCACCTGACTAAGAGTGAGTATTTCAAATCTTTGGCTATGCATCTGGTGAATGCGGCTAGGCTCTGCATACCAACACATTGGCGATCCACCTCCATCCCCACAATAGGGGAATGGTTCCGGAGGGTCTCCAGGATAGAGGAGATGGAGGAGTTAGTACACATCTCTCAGGAACGGATTCAAAAGTTCACGACTACGTGGTCTTGCTGGACTCACTTCAAAACAACCCAGCGATACAGAACACTTCAACATTGATAATTACGATGGCCTAATCAAGAGATTAAATAGTTATATAACTGCATTACCCAGAAGTATTACAATCTGGGAGATGTGGGGGGGGGGAGTCCCGCGCCGGGAGTTTGGACGGACTAAACTTTTCGCTACCTTTCTCTTTGTATCTTTTTTCTATTCTTTACCTTTCCCACGAAATATATTCCCTGCTACCACAGGGGGGCTTCCTACACCCCCCTTTTTTGAGCAGATTATGTGAGGTTACGCTCAGTACCATACGATTGTAACAACCAAAGAGTGTAAATTTGTATATGTATGTACCAATCTATTAATGTAATACAAATGTAACCTAGATCAATATGTACAAAAGGAATGTAAAATACCTTTATTTCAGTGCAAGTTGCTGTATAATTACATCTGTTAATAAACATTATTATGGAAAAAAAAAAAAAAAGTATCTGATTTAAAAAAAAAGGGGGTTCTGGGAGTGATATGCCCTTCCTAACCACCTAACGCATATATGCAGTGTCCAGGGGGTGGGTTTTAAACCTGGGTGCTTGCTTAGGCGCTCCCATCACAGAGACCAGGCTGATTGGGATCAGAGGGGAACTGGATCCTGATCTCATGATTGCTCTGATAGCCTCTGATTGGCTATCACAGTAATCATTTACTCTGCCTGCCCTGTGCTATTTATACTCTGTGAAGAAGAGAAACAACAGACTTTCCCTCTACAATGCAATACAATGTATCTTTTTCACCTTCATGTACCTTCGTCCCACCAAAGTATAGATAGAGAGAAAAGGAGGCTATATTTGGACTTTACTGGTACCGTATATCAACTGGTATTAACCAGTCAAGAGTAAAATTATTAAGGGATTTTTATTACAAAAAATATACATAAAGAGCATATTCACAGAATAAAGAACAGACCATGACAATTGAAAAAGACTTCAAAATTTGCATCTTATCATGACAACTTGAAAATGGATACTGGAGGACAAAGCGGGAATGAAGAAGCTGGAGGATGATGGAGGAAAACACTATTGTCTTTTTTACCATTTTGACACTTTTTTTGTGAAATGGTAGGGGTACATCGTTCCCCATTACCATTTCACACAGGGGGGAGGCCGGGATCTGGGGGTCCCCTTGTTAAACTTAAAAATGGATACCATCTGGATATTGGTTGCTCTACATGTTTCGTGGGTTTAGATTAGCCGCTTCTTCAAGAGCTTGCTATATTTAGACAGTGTAAAGAATTGATTGTCATATAACTATGGAAATAGTAAAAAAATATATATATTACTCACAACATGTTGGACTGGGTAAATGGTAATGGGGTACGATGTACCCCTACCATTTCACAAAAAAAGTGTCAGAATGGTAAAAAAGACAATAGCCGGTTGTTGACAATTCCTTTATTAATAATGTCTTCTTCTTTCCCCCGCTTCTTCCTCCATCTTCTTCTGGTCTTCCTTTGGTTTTCTCCTTCTTCCTCCATCTTCTTCCCCCATTTCTTCCTCCATCTTCCTCTGCTTCTTTCCTCCGGTCTTCCCCATCTTCCTCCGGCTTCTTCTTCCCTGCTTCGTCCTCTGGACAATCTGCCTCAGATGGAAGATGGAGAAGACCGGAGGAAGAAGCAATGGAAGATGGAGGAAGAAGCACCCTCCACATGTTGAGGGCATGTGGCCTGGTACAGTTCAGTAGGGGGGTGGCGCTCTCTCGTCCCCCCCTCTTTTCCTGCGGCCTGCCAGGTTGCGTGCTCCCCCATTTCGTCCTCTGCTTCTTTCCTCCGGTCTTCCCCATCTTCCTCCGGCTTCTTCTTCCCTGCTTTGTCCTCCGGACAATCTGCCTCAGATGGAAGATGGAGAAGACCGGAGGAAGAAGCAATGGAAGATGGAGGAAGAAGCGGGGGAAGAAGAAGATGGAGGAAGAAGGAGAAAACTGAAGGAAGACCAGAAGAAGATGGAGGAAGAAAGGGGCATGGCTTGGCACGCGAGCCGGATGGACGCGTGAGCCCGGAGCTCCGGCGAGATAAGGGACAATAGCGGCACAAAACAACCATCCGAAGCAAACAAGCACAAAATCTGGCAGTGGTCAAGGCTGGGAGACCCTACAACTATGCCTGGGAAACGTAGAAAGGACGGAAAGGTCCAGCGTCTCACGGACTTTTATCCCCCAAACGGCAGAACAGATGATCAAGATGGCGCAGAGGCCTACTCCATAGCGACGGCTCCTGCACAACAAAGATCATCTCAAGGTAATCGGTCTTACAATAAAAGCTCCCCAAGAGATAAAATGCAGAATCCATCCACCCCATCCACTTGTAGTCCAGCCAAAACAAAACCCAGGCTGGATGCTGGCGGATTCTGTGACACAGGGAGTCCGGTCTCAGATTTTGGGGAGGACACCAGAGAACTCCCAGAATCGATCAAATCCTTTCCCACACAAAACCAGCCTGTGCTAGACACAGTATTGAAAGAGATGCTGCTATCTCTGAGAAGCACATTACAATCTGACATGGCAGGTTATATGCACCGCATGAACAAAGACATACAGGATGTGGGGAATAGAGTGAGCCACATAGAGACAAAAATGGGGGAATATGCTTCCACTATCAATGACCTGGTTGACGCTCAGGAGGACACTGAGGCAGACAATGAATGGATCAAAGCAAAGCTGGCGGACATGGAGGACAGATCCAGAAGGAACAATTTAAAAATCAGGGGGATCCCTGAATCTGTGCAACAACAGGATCTGGGCCCATATGCTGCCACTTTGTTTAAAGCGCTTGTACCAAGTCTTACGGACTTAGACATCACCATTGATAGAATTCACCGTCTGCCTAAGCCGCCCCATCTGCCAGATCTGATACCTAGAGACGTGATACTCAGGCTGCATTTCTTTCACGTAAAGGAACAACTGATGTCCACAATGAGAAAAAAAGAGCAGATTCCGTCACAATACAATAATCTACAATTTTTTGCAGATTTGTCACAGTTTACCCTGCAAAAACGTAAAAACCTGAACACAGTGACAAAAGTTCTATGCAACCACAAAATTGTGTACAGATGGGGGTATCCCACAAAGATAAATATCACTAAGGGCAACCTCACCTACACAGTGGCATCCCTGGAGAAGGGCATCAATCTCCTGAAAGAATGGGATATCCTTCCTGACCCCCCAGAAGAAACTGCGGCCACTAGCACCCCACGCCACTTATCACAAGAATGGAAAACGGTTACTGCAAAAAATGCCACTTCTCATTCTTGAATAAATAAGGATGGTCTCCAATCACTTCTCTTAGTCCCTGACTAATGAAGTCCTCAAGATTGAACTTTCCCCCAGTTACATATAAACAGCAAAATGCTGTTCCTGGGTATCTCATACCCCCCGTATATGTTGCACCTATTGTGCTATACCAGAGTTGAAAGTTAACAACTTTTTGTTTTTTTCTCTACTTATATTTTCTACTTTTTCTATACTCCTGCCGTTACTTCTGGGATATGGACAACATCGTTTCACCCAAGCTTACACCTCTTCTACACAGGAAAAACAACAGAAACTTCTGCAACAGGATCCGGCTTTGAATTGGACCTCTAAGGACAGACAACCTCTCTTACACCAAATGACAACCTATCTTTTGACCCATACAAGTAAGTCTACACTATTACACGAAGTTATGACTGCACCAAACATAGATGGACTAAGCACTAGAATTAAGATGACGGTCTTAATTGTAAAGCTTATCTCATTTAAACTCCATGCCTATTAATATAATCTCCATAAACGCTAAGGGGCTTAATCACCCCATAAAACGCAAATCATTGTGGCAAGAAGCACTGACGCATCAAGGAGACATAATATGCGCTCAAGAAACTCACTTTTGTAACCAAGCACCACCAAAATGTACCCACAAAAGGTTTCCGCATGTTTTTACTGCCAACGTAGATTCTAAAATGAAAGTAGTATTAATAGCCATAAAGGATTCTGTAGCATTTACTCTCCACTAAGACATCCGAGATCCGCTGGGCAGATATCTAATTCTGATATGCGAACTGAATTCTTTAATGTATACACTAGTAACAGCTTACTCTCCTAATAAGCATCAAATACACTTCTTTAATAAGCTAATGAGAAAAATTAGAAAGTGTCAAAGAGGACCGCTTATACTTTGTGGAGATTTTAATGCTACCCCGGACCCATCACTAGACTCTACATCTAAATCTATACGCTATTCTCCTATATTGTCAACTTCCCTCAACAAATATAATCTGTATGACGCTTGGCGCTGTTTTCATGCCAACGAAAGAGACTTTACGTTTTTTTCTGCAGCGCATAAAGTCTATACAAGAATCGATCTATTCTATTCTAGACCAACCTATACTATTGGGAACTAAAGCTGTATCTATCAACTCAATAACGTGGTCGGACCACGCATCTATAGTATTAACGTTATCGGACTCGGCTTCTCCCAGACCCAGCCCAATTTGGAGAATCAACACCTACTTGATACAGCATCAAGACTTTAAAGAACAAATTAACAACCACTTAACCAATCTTTTTGATGACAATAAGGACTCAGTACAAAGCCCTTTTACATTATGGAACGCCCATAAGGTGTTTATACGTGGCATTTTTATTCAACTGAGAGCAAGGGTGAAAAGGCAGAGGCAGCAACGATTGACAATTGTTAAAACACATCTCTGAATTAGAAACCAAAAATAAACAAAAATATTCCCAAAAAACTACCCAAAAATTGACACAACTAAGATCCGAATTAAGAATTTACCTACTAGAAAATTTTGAGAAAGCCACTAAGAGACTTAAAATGAATTATTATGTGAACGGAAATAAAGCAGGAAAACTTTTAGAACAGAATATCCAAGGCCATAGATATAAATCAAGAATACCATTTATTATACACCCATCCACCAATCAAAAAGAATATCACCCACAAAAAATTGCTGATGCTTTCAGCCACTATTACAGATCCCTTTATAATTTAAAAGACGACCCTTCAACCATCCAACCTACCCCTGACGCAATCAATGACTTTTTAAGTAAATTATCCATACCAAAATTATCTTCACACCAGATCCAAGCTCTCAATCAACCATTTACCGATGCAGAAATACATAAAGCTATTGATTCACTCCCTACGAATAAATCCCCAGGACCAGATGGTTTTTGTGGAGAATACTACAGAGAATTTAAGACCCTACTGACCCCCTTCTTGACACATATATTCAGCTCAGCAGCTGCCTCTTCCTCTTTCCCACCAGAAATGCTAGAAGCCCTTTGCCAAAGCCAGGAAAGGAGCCCACCTCTCCTTCAAATTTTAGACCAATATCTTTACTAAACATTGATCTTAAATTGTATGCCAAGATTATAGCACTACGCCTTGTTGACATTATGCCCAACCTTATACATCCTGATCAAACAGGATTTACAAAATACAGACAAACTTCGGATGCAACTAGACGCATGATTAATATCATTCATATGGCAGGGGTGTACCAGAGGCCTTCTCTGCTCCTGGCATTGGATGCAGAGAAGGCCTTTGACCGTATTCATTGGCTATACCTAACCTAAGTATTAGAATCATTCGGTTTTGTAGGACCTATTCTATTTGCCATTTTAGCCCTATATTCTAGCCCATCTGCCAAGGTCTATACATCTGGAACTATATCAAAACCCTTTAGTATATCCAATGGTACAAGGCAAGGGTGCCCATTGTCACCTCTAATTTTTAATTTACTAATGGAACCCTTGGCCATATATATAAGAAGTCATCCAAATATAAAAGGATTTCCTGTTGGTAAAGATACTCACTCTATAAGCTTATTCGCAGATGACATTATTATGATTTTGACTGAGGTGGGCTCTTCTCTTAAAGCAGCACATGAAGCATTACGTTTATTTAATACAATCTCATATTATAAAGTCAATGAAAATAAATCATATATTTTAAGTTTAGGATTAGACAGTACTACTAGCAACAAACTTAAATCACAATTTCCGTACAAATGGACTACGGAAGAGATAAAATATTTAGGAATAACACTCACAGATGATACCAAAAAAATGGCGGAAGCAAATTATACTCAATTCTTACTCAGTCTAAACCAAAAATTGCAAACAATAAATAGAGTAGAATTCACATGGTCAGGCCGCCTCGCGGCCTTTAAAATGATGATACTCCCCCAATTCATTTATATATTCAGAGCCCTCCCAATACCAATCCCAGACAGTTTCTTTGTCAGAGCGCAGTCCATGATTAATGGATTCCTCTGGCAAGGAAAAAAGGCTAAATGCGCATTCCATAAGCTTATCAAATCCAGAGGAACAGGTGGAGTGGGGCATGTCCTATTGAAGGACTATTATCTTGCGGCAATCGTGGCCCAACTAAAATATTGGTTTCCAGGAAATCATATCCCAAGATGGCAAGAATTGGAATCTTTCCAATCCCCTAACCATAGCTTATACGAGCCTCCCCCCCAATGCCATGGGTGCGGAGCGGCCCGAGGAGAAGAAGATAGAAGACGCCGCGGAGGAGATGCTGGACGAGAACGCCGGAGGAAGAACCAAAAGAGCCAGAAGAACCAGAAGAAGATGAAGGAAGAAAGAAGAAGCATTTAAATAAAGGAATTGTCAAAAACTGTCTCTTGTCATTTTTAACATTTTTGACAGTTTTTTAGTGAAATGGTAGGGGTAAGTACCCCTTTACCATTTCACACAGGGGGGGGGCTGGGATCTGGGGGTCCCCTTGTTAAAGGGGGCTTCCAGATTCCGATAAGCCCCCCTCCCGCAGACCCCCACAACCACCGGCCAGGGTTGTGGGGATGAGGCCCTTGTCTTCATCAACATGGGGACAAGGTGTTTTGGGGGGCTACCCCAAAGCACCCTCCCAATGTTGAGGGCATGTGGCCTGGTACGGTTCAGGAGGGGGGGGGCCGCACTCTCGTCCCCCCCTCTTTTCCTGCGGCCTGCCAGGTTGCGTGCTCGGATAGGGGTCTAGTATGGATTTTTGGGGGGACCCCACGCCGTTTTTTTTTTTTTTTTTTGGCGCGGGGTTCCCCTTAAAATCCATACCAGACCTGAAGTGTCTGGTATAGAATTTAGGGGGAACCCCACGTCATTTTTTTTTTAAATTTTGGCTGGGGTTCCCCTTAATATCCATACCAGACCTGAAGGGCCTTGTATGGAATTTAGGGGGACTCCCACATCATTTTTTTTTTTAATTTTGGTTCGGGGTTGCCCTGTGGGGAATTCCCATGCCGTTTTTATCAATGAACTTCTATGTGTATTGTCGGCAATGCAATAGCCGCGGGTAGTTTTAAATGTGTTTTTTTCTTCAAAATGTCATTTTGCTGTCAGACTGTTCTAAACACGGGAAACATGCGCCCCTTTACAGGCATACTATAGACACCCCCCAGGTACGAAATTTAAAGGGATATTACACTTTTATTGTTTGACTTTAAGCATTATTAAAATCACTGCTCCTGAAAAAACGGCCGTTTTTAAAACTTTTTTTTGCATTGATCCATGTCCCCTGGGGCAGGACCCGGGTCCCCAAACACTTTTAATGACAATAACTTGCATATAAGCCTTTAAAATTAGCACTTTTGATTATTCATGTTCGTGTCCCATAGACTTTAACGGTGTTCGCGTGTTCGAACGAACTTTTTTCCTGTTCGCATGTTCTGGTGCGAACCGAACAGGGGGGTGTTCGGCTCATCCCTACAAGTGAGTAATGAAGACATGTCTACCTTACAGACCTATACTAGATATCCCTTTACCCTTTTATTCTGTTCATTTATTTCATTATTTTTACGGCAGTTCCTTTAATAAAACTATTAAAATTTACCATTTCTCTATATAAATATTGTTCTACACGAAGAAGAACTGTAACACTACCCTGAAATACAAATCTTAGTCTATGAGTAGTAGAGATAGAACGATACTAATAAAGTGTGCGCTGGTTTGCCAAGGCACAGAAAGTTCCCATTGGGGTGCCGGGTGAATGAGATGTACACTTGGAACTATACCGATACTACTTCTGTCTTACTACCTTCTTTAAGTATATATATTCATAATGATGATGTTATTGAAGTAAAGTTTTCATAATAGAACAATAATAACAAATTACTATATATAAGATTTCTATGTACACGGTTATTTTCTAAATAATATTTCTTCCCTTTTGTACTATCTGTTATTGAAAAACTCAATAAAAAATCTATTGAAACTAAAAGATGGAGGAAGAAGCGGGGGAAAGAAGAAGACATTATTAATAAAGGAATTTTCAAAAAACAGCGATTGTCTTTTTTACCATGTTGACACTTTTTTTGGTGAAATGGTAGGGGTTCGTCATACTCCATTACCATTTCACACAGGGGGGGAGGCCGGGATCTGGGGGTCCCATTGTTAAAGGGGTCTTCCAGATTCCGATAAACCCCCCGCCCGCATATCCCCACAACCACCGGGCAAGGGTTGTGGGGATGAGGCCCTTGTCCCCATCAACATAGGTACAAGGTGCTTTGGGAAGTTAACCCAAAGCACCCTCCCCATGTTGAGGGCATGTGGCCTGGTACCGTTCAGGAGGAGGGTGGCGCTTTCTCGTCCCCCCTCTTTTCCTGCGGCCTGCCAGGTTGCGTGCTCGGATAAGGGTCTTGTATGGATTTTGAGAGGGACCCCTACGCCATTTTTTTTTAAATTTGACACAGGGTTCCCCTTAATTTCCATATCAGACCTAAAGGGCCTGGTATGGATTATAGGGGACCTCCACACAATTTTTAAAAAAATTTTGGTTCAGGGTTCTCCTTAATATTCATACCAGACCCAAAGGTAAAGGACTGGGGGGATCCCATGCTCTTTTTTTCAATGATTTTTATCTATATTGCCAAGACCCGACAATTCACTACAGCCACGATCAGTTTTAAATTACAATTTTTCCTTTAGAAATGTCATTTTGCTGTGGTACTGTTCTAAACATGGGAAAATGCTGCACTTTACAGGCATACTATAGACACCCCCAGGCACGATATTTCAAGGAATATTTCCTTTTTATTGTTTCACTTTAAGCATTAAAAAAATCACTGCTCCCGAAAAAACAGCTGTTTTAAAAAAAAAAATTTCATTGATGCATGTCGCCTGGAGCAGGACCCCGGGCCCCCAAACACTTTTTATGACAATAACTTGCATATAAGCCTTTAAAATGAACACTTTTGATCTTTCATGTTAATGTCCCATAGACTTTAACGGTGTTCCGGCGGCTTTCGAATTTGCCCCGAACACTGCATATTGTTCAGTGTTCGCAGAACATCCGAACAACCAAAGTTCGGCCCGAACCAGTGGCGGAATTACCAGTGTCGCAACAGTCACAGTTGTGACTGGGCCCGGCATTCTGCCACTGTGGAGGGGCCCAGCGGGGTTGATCTTCACACAGGGCTCTGAGCGGAGATTGTGTGTCATAGAACAATAGCACAGAGAGACACCGGCGGCATTAATGTTCTATTTGTCAGTCCTCTCTGGCACAGATGAGAGAGGACACACAGCTGATCTCACGGTTTCCCCTTCTCCCCCCTCCCCTCTCCTGTGTGCTCCGCAGGCAGTCAAGTGTGAAGCTAAAGAGCTCACATTTCCTGAGGAGCACTGATAGAAGGCACTGATGAGCACTGATAGAAGGCACTGATGGGCACTGATGAGCACTGATAGAAGGCACTGATGAGCACTGATAGACGGCACTGATGAGCACTGATAGATGGCACTGATGAGCACTGATAGACGGCACTGATGAGCACTGATAGACAGCACTGATAGAGGGCACTGATGGGCACTGATGAGCACTGATGGGCACTGATGAGCACTGATAGACAGCACTGATGAGCACTGATAGAAGGCACTGATGAGCACTGATAGAAGGCACTGATGAGCACTGATAGAAGGCACTGATAGAAGGCACTGATGAGCACTGATAGAAGGCACTGATAGAAGGCACTGATGAGCACTGATAGAAGGCACTGATAGAAGGCACTGATGAGCACTGATAGAAGGCACTGATAAGCACTGATAGATGGCACTGATGAGCACTGATAGAAGGCACTGATGAGCACTGATAGAAGGCACTGATGAGCACTGATAGACGGCACTGATGAGCACTGATAGAAAGCACTGATGGGCACTGATAGAAGGCACTGATGAGCACTGATAGACGGCACTGATGAGCACTGATAGAAAGCACTGATGGGCACTGATAGAAGGCACTGATGGACACTGATAAAAGGCACTGATGGGCACTAATAGGAGGCATTTATGGGCACTGATAGGAGGCACTGATGAGCACTGATAGGAGGCACTGATAGGCCACATTTATGAGCACTGTTAGGCAGCACTGATAGGAGGCACTAATGTGCATTGATAGGCTGCACTGATAGGTGGCATTGATGGGCACTGAGGAACACTGATAGGCAGAACTCAGGCAGTATTGATGGGCTTTGATGGGCAGAATTGAAGAGTACTGATAGGTGTCACTGATGGACGCAGTTAGGCGGCATTAATGAGCACTGATAGGTGGTGCTGATAGGCAGAATTGATGGGCACTAATAGGCGGCATTAATGAGCACTGATAGGTAACACTTATAGGTGGAAGTGATGGGAACTGATAGGCGGCATTGATGAGCACTGATAGGCAGCACTGAAGGGCACTGATAGATGGCACTGATGATTGAGGCACTGATTATCAGTGTAAACAATTTACTGACATTCGGCAGTCCTTTCCTAACACAGACACAGCGTGTGAGGAAAGGGCTGTGGATAACCAGTCTGTTTACATGGGATCAGCTGATCACATGGTAAAGGGCCGATGTGATTGCGCTGGATACATGTCCCAGGGGTCATGTGGGAAGCGCGGTTTTGGGAGGATGTCCATGGACACCCTCCCAAAATTGGAAGCCCGGGGCTCGGATGGAAGGGGGGCTCATCATGGTTTCTTGCACTGGGGCCCTGAAGGTTCTAGTTACGCCTCTGGCCCGAACTTATGCTTGGGCCGAACCATTTGACCATCCCTAGTAGTGAGTGTTAGTGTCAGTGTAGGTGCCAGTGTTAGTGTCAGTGTGTCAGTTACTGTTAGTGTCAGTGTGTCAGTTACTGTTATGCCGCGTACACACGAGCAGATTTCTCGTCCGCCAGAACTCCAAAAGACTTTTCAACGGAGTTCCAACGGAGTTCCAACAGAGTTCTGACTGAGTTGCGACTGAGTTACAACGAAACTGACTTGCCTACACGCGATCACACCAAAGTCCGATCGTTTCGAACGTGATGACGTACGACCAGACTAGAATAAGAAATATCATAGCCAGTAGCCAATAGCTGCCCTTGTGTCCTTTTTTGTCCGTAGGACTAGCATACAGACGAACAGATTTTTCGATAGGACTTGAGTCCGTCGGAAAGATTTGGACTTGAGTCCGTCGGAAATGTTCTATCTCTAGGTTCGTCAGAATTTTCGACAGAAAAGGTCCGATGAAGCCCACACACGATTGGAATGTCCGACGGAATCGTTTCGTCTGACCTTTTCTGCCAGACAGTCTGCTCGTGTGTACGCGGAATGAGTGTCAGTGTCAGTTAGTGGCAGTGTAAATGTCAGTGTAAGTGTCATTTAGTGTCAGTGTATGTGTCAGTGTTGGTGTGTCAGTGTGTCAGTTAGTGTTAGTGTGTCAGTGTCTGTTAATGACAGCGTGTCCATTAGTGGCAGCGTTTGTGTCAGGTAGTGACTGTGTTAGTGTCATTTAATAGCAGTGTAAATGTCAGTGTAAGTGTCAATTAGTGTCAGTGTATGTGTCAGTGTTGGTGTGTCAGTGTGTCAGTTAGTGTTAGTGTGTCAGTGTCTGTTAATGACAGCTTGTCCGTTAGTGGCAGCGTTTGTGTCAGGTAGTGACTAGGGATGAGCTGAACATGCGAACAGGAAAAAAGTTTGTTCGACCACGCGAACACCGTTAAAGTCTATGGGACACGAACATGAATAATCAAAAGTGCTAATTTTAAAGGCTTAATTATTTAATTATTTAATTAAAGGCTTATTGCATATAAAGTTATTGTCATAAAAAGTGTTTGGGGACCTGGGTCCTGCCCCAGGGGACATGGATCAATGCAAAAAAAAGTTTTAAAAACTGCAGTTTTTTCAGGAGCAGTGATTTTAATAATGCTTAAAGTCAAACAATAAAAGTGTAATATCCCTTTAAATTTCATAGCTGAGGGGGTGTCTATAGTATGCCTGTAAAGGGGCGCATGTTTCCCATGTTTAGAACAGTCTGACAGCAAAATGACATTTCAAAGGAAAAAAGTCATTTAAAACTACTCGTGGCTATTGCATTGCCGGTCCGACAATACACATAGAAGTCCACTGATAAAAACGGCATAGGAATTCCCCACAGGGGAACCCCGAACCAAAATTAAAAAAAAAAATGATGTGGGGGGTCCCCCTAAATTCTATAGCAGGCCCTTCAGGTCTGGTATGGATATTAAGGGGAACCCCGGCCAAAATTTAAAAAAAAAATGACGTGGGGGTCCCCCTAAATTCCATACCAGACCTTCAGGTCTGGTATGGATTTTAAGGGGAACCCACGCCAAAATAAAAAAAAACAACGTGGGGTACCCCCAAAAATCCATACCAGACCCTTATCCGAGCACGCAACCTGGCAGGCCACAGGAAAAGAGGGGGGGACGAGAGAGCGGCCCCCCTCCTGAACCGTACCAGGCCACATGCCATCAACATTGGGAGGGTGCTTTGGGGTAGCCCCCCAAAAGACCTTGTCCCCATGTTGATGAGGACAAGGGCCTCATCCCCACAACCCTGGCCGGTGGTTGTGGGGGTCTGCGGGCGGGGGGCTTATCGGAATCTGGAAGCCCCCTTTAACAAGGGGACCCCCAGATCCCAGCCCCCCTGTGTGAAATAGTAAGGGGGTACAAAAGTATCCCTACCATTTCACTAAAAAACTGTCAAAAATGTAAAAATGACAAGAGACAGTTTTTGACAATTCCTTTATTTAAATGCTTCTTTCTCTTTCTCCATCTTCTTCTTATGGTTCTTCTGGCTCTTCTTGTTCTTTCTCCGGTGTTCTCGTCCAGCATCTCCTCCACGGCGTCTTCTATCTTCTTTTCCTCGGGCCGCTCCGCACCCATGGCATGGGGGGAGGCTCCCGCTCTTCTCTTCATCTTCTTCTCTTCTTCATCTTCTTCTCCGGGCCGCTCCGCACCCATGCTGGCATGGAGGGAGGCTCCCGCTGTGTGACACATCTCCTCTTCTGAGGGTTTTTAAATAATGGGGGGGGGCACCCGGTGACCCCGCCCCCCTCTGACGCACGGTGACTTGACGGGACTTCCCTGTGATGTCACGGGGAATGCCTCAGGGAAGTCCCATCATGTCCTGTGTGTCAGAGGGGGGCGGGGTCATCGGGTGGCCCCACCCCCCGTTATTTAAGAACCGTCAGAAGAGGAGATGTGTCACACAGCGGGAGCCTCCCTCCATGCCAGCATGGATGCGGAGTGGCCCGGAGAAGAAGATGAAGAAGAGAAGAAAAGAAGAAGATGAAGAAGAGAAGAAGATGAAGAGAAGAGAGGGAGCCTCCCCCCATGCCATGGGTGCGGAGCGGCCCAAAGAGAAGAAGATAGAAGATGCCACGGAGGAGATGCTGGGCGAGAACACCGGAGGAAGAACCAGAAGAAGAAGAAGATGAAGGAAGAAAGAAGAAGCATTTAAATAAAGGAATTGTCAAAAACTGTCTCTTGTCATTTTTAACAGTTTTTTAGTGAAATGGTAGGGGTACTTTTACCCCCTTACCTTTTCACACAGGGGGGGGGGCAGGATCTGGGGGTCCCCTTGTTAAAGGGGGCTTTCAGATTCCGATAAGCCCCCCACCCGCAGACCCCCACAACCACCGGGCAAGGGTTGTGGGGATGAGGCCCTTGTCCCCATCAACATGGGGACAAGGTGTTTTGAGGGGTTACCCCAAAGCACCCTCCCAATGTTGAGGGCATGTGGCCTGGTACGGTTCAGGAGGGGGGGATGCTCTCTTGTCCCCCCCTCTTTTCCAGCAGCCTGCCAGGTTGCGTGCTCGGATAAGGGTCTGGTATGGATTTTTGGGGGAACCCCACGCCATTTTTTAAAAAAAATTGGCGCGGGATTCCCCTTAATATCCATACCAGACCTGAAGGGCCTGTTATGGAATTTAGGGGGACCCCCACACCATTTTTTTTTTAATTTTGGTTTGGGGTTCCCCTGTGGGGAATTACCATGCCAATTTGATCAATGAACTTTTATGTGTATTGTCGGACTGGCAATTCATTATTAACCGCGAGTAGTTTTAAATGACTTTTTTTCCTTTGAAATGTCATTTTGCTGTCAGACTGTTCTAAACACGTGAACATGCGCCCCTTTACAGGCATACTATAGACACCCCCAGGTACAAAATTTAAAGGAATATTACACTTTTATTGTTTCACTTTAAGCATTATTAAAATCACTGCTCCCAAAAAAACAGCCATTTTTAAAACTTTTTTGCACATCTCAACTCTAGGCTTAGAAGCCTGAAATAAAAAAAAACGATCTCCGCTTCTCAGCCGAAGCAGCGCAGTTTTTTTTAATACAGAGGCCGGGTGTGACGTCATAACATCACGCCCGAACTCCGGCAACCATCTGGTCCGCTGGAAATCTCTATGCTAAACATCCGGGGCTGGCGGATCCTGTGACCAACTCACCGATCATAGTGGTGAGTCGGTACAAGCACCGAAGGGCAGCGGGAGGGGGGGTGGGGGGGAGTCTCCTCTTGCCTCCCGTAAGAACGATCAAGCGGCGGAACACTCTTTTGATCTCTGCTGCGAATATTTGATCGCAACCGCTATTAGAATTGTATTATTTTTGTTTATTTGCAGATATGCAAATTTGTATTTCTACTTAAGAAATGGAGTCCCTGGGTTAGCAGCGGGAGGAAATCGTTCAGCTGAAATCACACACTTTCATTCCCGCATGTCAGTCCAGACTGCAGGGGGAATTTCAGAGACATCTGTGCAGGTTTCTGCACTGATATCAATACAAATTGCACCCCAAAGTGGCACCGCAATGTGGCAGTGCAATTGTCACCGCTTTGACATGTCAAATCGCACCAATGTGAACTAAAGATGACACATACAACACTGCCTATTCAGCTGAATACATTACCTGCAATCCTCCACAGCTGTTATATATAAAAATTCCACCTTTATCATTAACTTGCAGGTGTGCAGAAACCTAGGTTTACATTGGAGCGATTTTAGAGATCAAATCGCATGACTATTGGCAGCACTGGCACTGTTCCAATCGATGCAATTTTTTGTGGCACCACACCAATTTGCTAAAGTAGTTCCTGCACTACTTTTGCAGATTTCAGGTGCGACTTCAATAGACATTTGTGTATGAAGCCACACGGATGTCTATCAAGTAGCACCTGAAATCACACTGACCTTGCTACTTTGAAATCGTGCTACTTCAAGTGCAGTAGCGCAATTTCAAAGTAGCATCAATGTGAACCAGGGCAAAGAGATTAGTTTTTTGGTGCACAAATACATATTGAAATAAAATAAGAGATATTGCACTTTCCCAAAACCACCACAAACAAAATCTAAAGAGAAACAAGTAGAAGAAAAAAAAAAAACCACAACGAAGCTCAATAATGTACTTTTATTTTACCAGCAGAAAAACGAAAAAAAATTACATTCATTTACTAGCTTCAAAAAAATTTGGACAGGATATATGGTGCTACATTTAGCAATGGGATTTTAAGGGCCCTGCTCATAGGAGCCTACAATCTAAAATTTGACAAAACCTTAGAGTGGACACAGCTTTAATTTCAGTGTATAATGGGCAACACATCACATTTTTACCTGCAAGATTATAGAAACATACTTAACAGTCATTCTTACAAAGCATTCCAACATATTACAAAAAAGACTTATTCAAAACACCCACCACCAGCCCACAATCCACACATACATATATTGGAGACCATGTTCTGCTGGAAGTTGCATTTTGGCGTACACGATTAAACATGATCAAAAAGAGTAGGTAAGCAGATGCTTCCAAACGATGTTTGCATGATCAGACAGGAACAATACATGCACAACATTGACAGCATGGCCACATAAACCCACTTTTGATTGAAAAAATGCACAAGAAATTCATCAAATCTCCCAATATCATTCCTTCTCCCCCACAAATTACAGCAAAAAACCTGACCTTCTCAGACCAAACAAACCCCCCTACTGCAGGCCTTTATATAAGAGAGGTTGTATTGTTAGCACACTGACACACCCAATAAAAGTACACGCCCACCAGTATCTTTCAATCTGTCTCTTCATGTATGTCTAAAGTGATTGCACCTGATGAGCAGGAACACATAATAGTATTTGCAACTGTGTTAGCCCTCGGCTATGTGCATCAAATCTCCAACTACAGGACAAAGATCAAAGTCCATTTGCATCCACATAAACAAAGCAACAGTTTTCTAAGCATATGTATCCAAGTCCCTGGGCATGATTAGTGCTAATAAACATTAACATCAGTCCCTGGCTGCAATGAGCTTCCAATCTAAAGTCCAAAATTAACTTTCTTACATTAGAACCTATTTTGACAAGACAAATAAAAACACATCATGTCTTTGGATTGTGGTGAGAAACCCACACAGGGAGAACATATAAACTTCCACACAAGCATTAGTATATTGGGGAATTGAACCAACATCCCAGGTGTTGCTAGACAGAACTGCTTAAATAAAAAATAAAAATGAAAAACCTGCGCTACCAAGCAATGAAAAATATTGTGAGATAACTGCAGCTGCAACAAATACCACAAATATCAATGAGGTGAAAAAACAACAAATAAAAGAAAAAACTTATGCTCCACAGTCTTTTCATCCCAAGTGGATATTGTTCATCGTGCCTGCTTTGCTTTGGTTGCCTTTGTCTTCCATTTCCCGGGAGCTGCGATTCGCATCAGGCGCCGCCCCTTGCCGCCCTTGCTATTCACGGGTGTCATGGGGACGGCTAGCTTCGTGCGTATCGACGCCACGCATTCCGCACCAGTGACGTCCTTAGTTGGCGCCGTCTGGTTTCGCGGTTTCTCCATCTGGCTGATACATTGGCGGGATTAGGTCTGGCGCCATTGGCGGGCAGACGCTTCCCGCCCGTCATCACGCTTGCGTGACGTTGGTATCGTCTGCCCTATTTGACCGGCCCACCTGGGAGTCCCCATTTACAACTGACCAGATGACTGGCTTGCACTGCTTGATTTACTGCACATGGTACAACCTATACCTAGTACTACAAGGTAATTCTATATGTTACGGCTTGTCTATATTCTACTTTTTCACCTTTTTTTCACTCTACACTTGTATCGTTGTCTCATGAACATCACCTACTATGTTTCTTCTCTGTAAGCACGCTTCCAGTGTTTGCTTCCTTACTCTTTCAGAATTCTCACTGGTCCCTTTTACATCCCACCTTTATCTCTGCTTTGCACACTATCCAGCAGGTATATCACTACCTACACCCCACCCTGCACTTTTTGTCACCCTATTTTCACCTTTTTTCCTCCATGTATCCCTATTTTCTCTGTACTTGACAGTGCTGCCGGGTGTATCATATACAATACTTTTAATTATCTTACAGATTTACTGGCCACTATTGGCACAATACCCAATATACTACATTTGTTCCCTGGTTGGGGACGTTTTCGGTGTGGGCCTGTTACTTATGGGCGGACTTCTATACCTCAGCTCCCGGGGAGGCTTGATATGGTGACCCCTGCACACCGGGATTATTCGGAGTTCAGTGTTCCAATGGGATGTAAGTCTGCGGATTTGACCATCTCTATGCTCTATATCAGTGTTTCTCAACTCCAGTCCTCAAGGCGCACCAACAGGTCATGTTTTCAGGATTTCCACTATTTTGCACAGGTGATTTGATCAGTTTCATTGCCTTAGTAATTACCACAGCCGTTTCATCTGAGGGAAATCCTAAAAACATGACCTGTTGGTGCGCCTTGAGGACTGGAGTTGAGAAACACTGCTCTATATATATCTTTTTACATATAATACTTTCCATATCATGGGCCCCATTTTTTGATTTAGAACATCTCCATTATTTACAGATATTCAATATCCGCTCCTGATGAGTCGGCTTACCGACAAAACGCGCTGAGCTTTGGAGGATGTAACCCCTCACATTTCCACCAAGATTTTTATGAATTTTACTGTATATTACAAGTTATACTCATGAAATATGTATTATTGTCCCCTTGTTATGGCAATTATGTTCTACACTCTGTTTATATGTATGTAATTTACTTCCCAAGATGTCTGCATATGCACTGAGCAATTTTTTGTTATATATAACGTTACGCAACTTGATACTCATGTACATTAAAAATATTTATCTTTACTCTCAAATTTGTGTTTGAACCTGCCTCATTTAAAGTCCCATACTCTTTTTATTATTTTTTGAATAAAAGAAAAAATGTGCGCTTTCTTTAACCACTTGACGACCGCTTCACGCCGATGTACGTCGGCAAGGTGGCACGGACAGGCAAAATCACGTACATGTACGTGATTTGCCTTCCGCGGGTGGGGGGTCTGATCGGACCCCCCCCGGTGCCCGAGGCGGTCGTCTTTTGTCCAGCGGCGATCAGAGGTGAGGGGGAGACCATCCGTTCGTGGCCCCCCTCGCGATCGCCGCCGGCCAATCGAATCATTCCTTTGCTGCTGTATGCTAAACAGCAGCAAAGGAAATGATGTCATCTCTCCTCGGCTCGGTAATTTCCGTTCCGGGCCGAGGAGAGAAGACAGGTATCTGAGTGCACAACACTACACACACACAGTAGAACATGCCAGGCACACAAAACACCCCGATCCCCCCCCCCGATCCCCCCCCCCCGATCACCCCCCCCCCCCTGTCACAAACTGACACCAAGCAGTTTTTTTTTTTTTTTTTCTGATTACTGCATAGTGTCAGTTTGTGACAGTTACAGTGTTGGGACAGTTACTGTTACCCCCCTTTAGGTCTAGGGTACCCCCCTAACCCCCCCAATAAAGTTTTAACCCCTTGATCACCCCCTGTCACCAGTGTCGCTAAGCGATCATTTTTCTGATCGCTGTATTAGTGTCGCTGGTGACGCTAGTTAGGGAGGTAAATATTTAGGTTCGCCGTCAGCGTTTTATAGCATCAGGGACCCCCATATACTACCGAATAAATGTTTTAACCCCTTGATGGCCCCCTAGTTAACCCTTTCACCACTGATCACCGTATAAGTGTTACGGGTGACGCTGGTTAGTTCGTTTATTTTTTATAGTGTCAGGGCACCCGCCGTTTATTACCGAATAAAGGTTTAGCCCCCTGATCGCACGGCGGTGATATGCGTCGCCCCAGGCAGCGTCAGATTAGCGCCAGTACAGCTAACACCCACGCACGCAGCATACGCCTCCCTTAGTGGTATAGTATCTGTACGGATCAATATCTGATCCGATCAGATCTATACTAGCGTCCCCAGCAGTTTAGGGTTCCCAAAAACGCAGTGTTAGCGGGATCAGCCCAGATACCTGCTAGCACCTGCGTTTTGCCCCACCGCCCGGCCCAGCCCAGCCCACCCAAGTGCAGTATCGATCGATCACTGTCACTTACAAAACACTAAATGCATAACTGCAGCATTCGCAGAGTCAGGCCTGATCCCTGCGATCGCTAACAGTTTTTTTGGTAGTATTTTGGTGAACTGGCAAGCACCAGCCCCAGGCAGCGTCAGGTTAGCGCCAGTAGCGCTAACACCCACGCACGCAGCATACGCCTACCTTAGTGGTATAGTATCTGTACGGATCAATATCTGATCCGATCAGATCTATACTAGCGTCCCCAGCAGTTTAGGGTTCCCAAAAACGCAGTGTTAGCGGGATCAGCCCAGATACCTGCTAGCACCTGCGTTTTGCCCCTCTGCCCGGCCCAGCCCAGCCCACCCAAGTGCAGTATCGATCGATCACTGACACTTACAAAACACTAAATGCATAACTGCAGCATTCGCAGAGTCAGGCCTGATCCCTGCGATCGCTAACAGTTTTTTTGGTAGTATTTTGGTGAACTGGCAAGCACCAGCCCCAGGCAGCGTCAGGTTAGCGCCAGTACCGATAACACCCATGCACGCAGCATACACCTCCCTTAGTGGTATAGTATCTGAACGGATCAATATCTGATCCAATCAGATCTATACTAGCGTCCCCAGCAGTTTAGGGTTCCCAAAAACGCAGTGTTAGTGGGATCAGCCCAGATACCTGCTAGCACCTGCGTTTTGCCCCTCCACCCGGCCCAGCCCAGCCCACCCAAGTGCAGTATCGATCGATCACTGTCACTTACAAAACACTAAATGCATAACTGCAGCGTTCGCAGAGTCAGGCCTGATCCCTGCGATCGCTAACAGTTTTTTTGGTAGCGTTTTGGTGAACTGGCAAGCGCCAGCGGCCTAGTACACCCCGGTCATAGTCAAACCAGCACTGCAGTAACACTTGGTGACGTGGCGAGTCCCATAAGTGCAGTTCAAGCTGGTGAGGTGGCAAGCACAAGTAGTGTCCCGCTGCCACCAAAAAGACAAACACAGGCCCGTCGTGCCCATAATGCCCTTCCTGCTGCATTCGCCAATCCTAATTGGGAACCCACCGCTTCTGCAGCGCCCGTACTTCCCCCATTCACATCCCCAACCAAATGCAGTCGGCTGCATGAGAGGCATTTTCTTTATGTCCTCCCGAGTACCCCTACCCAGCGAACCCCCCAAAAAAGATGTTGTGTCTGCAGCAAGCGCGGATATAGGCATGACACCCGCTATTATTGTCCCTCCTGTCCTGACAATCCTGGTCTTTGCATTGGTAAATGTTTTGAACGCTACTCTGCACTAGTTGAGTATTAGGGTAGGGTACAGCATTGCAAAGACTAGGCGCACTTTCACAGGGTCTCCCAAGATGCCATCGCATTTTGAGAGACCCGAACCTGGAACCGGTTACAGTTATAAAAGTTAGTTACAAAAAAAGTGTAAAAAAAAATATATATATATATAATAAAAAAAAATAGTTGTCGTTTTATTGTTCTCTCTCTCTCTATTCTCTCTATTGTTCTGCTCTTTTTTACTGTATTCTATTCTGCAATGTTTTATTGTTATTATGTTTTATCATGTTTGCTTTTCAGGTATGCAATTTTTTTTACTTTACCGTTTACTGTGCTTTATTGTTAACCATTTTTTTGTCTTCAGGTACGCCATTCACAACTTTGAGTGGTTATACCAGAATGATGCCTGCAGGTTTAGGTATCATCTTGGTATCATTCTTTTCAGCCAGCGGTCGGCTTTCATGTAAAAGCAATCCTAGCGGCTAATTAGCCTCTAGACTGCTTTTACAAGCCGTGGGAGGGAATGCCCCCCCCACAATCTTCCGTGTTTTTCTCTGGCTTTCCTGTCTCAACAGGGAACCTGAAAATGCAGCCGGTGATTCAGCCAGCTGACCATAGAGCTGATCAGAGACCAGAGTGGCTCCAAACATGTCTATGGCCTAAGAAACCGGAAGCTACGAGCATTTTATGACTTAGAATTCGCCGGATGTAAATAGCGCCATTGGGAAATTGGGGAAGCATTTTATCACACCGATCTTGGTGTGGTCAGATGCTTTGAGGGCAGAGGAGAGATCTAGGGTCTAATTGACCCCAATTTTTTCAAAAAAGAGTACCTGTCACTACCTATTGCTATCATAGGGGATATTTACATTCCCCGAGATAACAATAAAAATGATTAAAAAAAAAAAAATGAAAGGAACAGTTTAAAAATAAGATAAAAAAGCAACCCCTGTCGCCCCCTGCTCTCGCGCTAAGGCGAACGCAAGCGGCGGTCTGTCGTCAAACGTAAACAGCAATTGCACCATGCATGTGAGGTATCACCGCGAAGGTTAGATCGAGGGCAGTAATTTTTGCAGTATTTCCTCTGTAAATCTAAAGTGGTAACCTGTAAAGGCTTTTAAAGGCTTTTAAAAATGTATTTATTTTGTTGCCACTGCACGTTTGTGCGCAATTGTAAAGCATGTCATGTTTGGTATCCATGTACTCGGCCTAAGATCATCTTTTTTATTTCATCAAACATTTGGGCAATATAGTGTGTTTTAGTGCATTAAAATTTAAAAAAGTGTGTTTTTTCCCCAAAAAATGCGTTTGAAAAATCGCTGCGCAAATACTGTGTGAAAAAAAAAATGAAACACCCACCATTTTAATCTGTAGGGCATTTGCTTTAAAAAAATATATAATGTTTGGGGGTTCAAAGTAATTTTCTTGCAAAAAAAAAATAACTTTTTCATGTAAACAATAAGTGTCAGAAAGGGCTTTGTCTTCAAGTGGTTAGAAGAGTGGGTGATGTGTGACATAAGCTTCTAAATGTTGTGCATAAAATGCCAGGACAGTTCAAAACCCCCCCAATTGACCCCATTTTGGAAAGTAGACACCCCAAGCTATTTGCTGAGAGGCATGTCGAGTCCATGGAATATTTTATATTGCGACACAAGTTGCGGGAAAGAGACATTTTTTTTTTTTTTTGCACAAAATTGTCACTAAATGATATATTGCTCAAACATGCCATGGGAATATGTGAAATTACACCCCAAAATACATTCTTCTGCTTCTCCTGAGTACGGGGATACCACATGTGTGAGACTTTTTGGGAGCCTAGCCGCGTACGGAACCCCGAAAACCAAGCACCGCCTTCAGGCTTTCTAAGGGCGTGAATTTTTGATTTCTCTCTTGACTGCCTATCACAGTTTCGGAGGCCATGGAATGCCCAAGTGGCCCAAAACCCCCCAAATGACCCCATTTTGGAAAGTAGACACCCCAAGCTATTTGCTGAGAGGTATAGTGAGTATTTTGCAGACCTCACTTTTTGTCACAAAGTTTTGAAAATTGAAAAAAGAAAAAAAAAAAAGTTTTTTCTTGTCTTTCTTCATTTTCAAAAACAAATGAGAGCTGCAAAATACTCACCATGCCTCTCAGCAAATAGCTTGGGGTGTCTACTTTCCAAAATGGGGTCATTTGGGGTGGTTTTGTGCCACCTGGGCATTCCATGGCCTCCGAAACTGTGATAGGCAGTGAAGAATGAAATCAAAAATTTTCACCCTTAGAAATCCTGAAGGCGGTGATTGGTTTTCAGGGTCCCGTGCACGGCTAGGCTCCCAAAAAGTCCCACACATGTGGTATCCCCGTACTCAGGAGAAGTAGCTAAATGTATTTTGGGGTGCAATTCCACATATGCCCATGGCCTGTGTGAGCAATATATCATTTAGTGACAACTTTGTGCAAAAAAAAAAATAGCTTGGGGTGTCTACTTTCCAAAATGGGGTCATTTGGGGGGGGGGGGTTGTGCCACCTGGGCATTCCATGGCCTCCGAAACTGTGATAGGCAGTGAAGAGTGAAATCATAAATTTACACCCTTAGAAATCCTGAAGGCCTAAATGTATGACTAAAATTGAGTTTATTGGATTTTTTTTTATAACAAAAGGTAGAAAATATCATTTTTTTTCAAAATTTTCGGTCTTTTTCCGTTTATAGCGCAAAAAATAAAAACCGCAGAGGTGATCAAATACCATCAAAAGAAAGCTCTATTCGTGGGAAGAAAAGGACGCAAATTTCGTTTGGGTACAGCATTGCATGACCGCGCAATTAGCAGTTAAAGCGACGCAGTGCCAAATTGGAAAAAGACCTCTGGTCCTTAGGCAGCATAATGGTCCGGGGCTCAAGTGGTTAAATACTGTAAATACTTATCTCTATATTCGTGTATACCCAAACAAAGAGATGAAAATAAAAGATTGATTCTAAAGAGGAAAAAGTTCCAAAACAGAAATCGCTATACTACACAGCGAGTGGCGACATGTGAATTAAATGCTGATATATAAACCCTTCAGTACAAATACATAAATGCAAAAACTTGTGCAAAGAATTAGTCCACCCAAGTGCATAATTGAGGATGTGAAATTTCAAAGAGGCGACATGAGTCGCAGAAACGCATGTCCACAGTTCATAAGCTGCATCCCATATGTATGTATAAAGGAACAGGGAGACGTGAAGAGACTTCCAGCCACCAGTGAATCCAAGGGGTAATAGCAGATGTATCCTTACCAGACACGTTGGACCTCCTTTGTAGCAAGGTCTTAATGGCATGCAGATTTAGCCCTTTGCAGGGACAGGAGATGACAGCTCAACACGCGACCAGAGATGATTCCGACACTTCCGCGTTGATGTAAACACTCCCTCATCACAGAACTCATGGATGGAGACAGGGGGGAGAGGGGAGAAAAACTCCAATAGTGTAGTAGGTATAAAAAGGTTTTATTGCCTCAAACAACCAGGCATCATATTGCAAAATATCCAAAATATTAAAAGCCGGCAAAATTTCAATATAAAAACAGCAGAAACGCCCGTGCTAGGTTACATGGGGCTTTATGGCGAACTGGCGTGCACTGCGTAGCCACGCCCTACATGTTTCGTCATACGTGACGTCTTCAAAGGGGCACCTTTGTGCCCCTTCATGCCCCTTTGAAGACGAAACATGTAGGGCGTGGCTATGCAGTGCACGCCAGTTCGCCATAGAGCCCCATGTAACCTAGCACGGGCGTTTCTGCTGTTTGTATATTGAAATTTTGCCGGCTTTTAATATTTTGGATATTTTGCAATATGATGCCTGGTTGTTTGAGGCAATAAAACCTTTTTATACCTACTATACTATTGGAGTTTTTCTCCCCTCTCCCCCCTGTCTCCATCCACGAGTTCTGTGATGAGGGAGTGTTTACATCAACGCGGAAGTGTCAGAATCATCTCTGGTCGCGTGTTGAGCTGTCATCTCCTGTCCCTGCAGAGGGCTAAATCTGCATGCCTTTAAGACCTTGCTACAAAGGAGGACCAACGTGTCTGGTAAGGATACATCTGCTTTTACCCCTTGGATTCACTGGTGGCTGGAAGTCTCTTCACGTCTCCCTGTTCCTTTATACATACATATTTGATGCAACTTATGAACTGTGGACATGCGTTTCTGCGACTCATGTCACCTCTTTGAAATTTCACATCCTCAATTATGCACTTGGGTGGACTAATTCTTTGCACAAGTTTTTGCATTTATGTATTTGTACTGAATGGTTTATATGTCAGCATTTAATTCACATGTCGCCACTCGCTGTGTAGTATAGCGATTTCTGTTTTGGAATATTTTCCTCTTTAAAATCAATCTTTTATTTTCATCTCTTTGTTTGGGTATACACGAATATAGAGATAAGTATTTACAGTATTTAAAGCAAGTGCACATTTTTTCTTTTATTTGTAGACAGAACTGCTACCCACTTAGCCACCAGGCAGCCCAACACATGTTCTCTGCATCTCTGTGGTGTTAAACAGCCCTAAGTCCATAGCCATGCTCAGTGTCACAAGCAATATACAATATATTGACCTAAGTATTGGGACGCCTGCCTTTAAACGCACATGAACTATAATGGCATAATGAAACTCATTTGGCCCACCCTTTGCAGCCATAACAGCTTCAACTCTTCTTGTCCACAAGGTTTAGGAGTGTGTTTATGTGAATGTTTGACCATTCTTCCAAGTGCATTTGTGAGGTCAGGCACTGATTTTGGATGAGAAGGCCTGACCTACAGTCTCCTTTCTAATTCATCCCCAAGGTGTTCTTTTGTGTTGAGGTCAGGACTCTGTCCAGGCCAGCCAAGTTCCTCCACCCCAAACTCCCTCATCCATGTCTTTATGGACCTTGCTTTGTGCACTGGTCCAAATGATTTGGTGGAGGGGGGATTATGATGTGGGGTTGTTTTTCAGGGGTTGGGCTTGGCCTCTTAGTTCCAGTGAAGGGAACTCTTAAGGCGTCAGCATACCGAGACATTTTGCACAATTTCATGCTCCCAACTTTGTGGGAACAGTTTGGGGAAAGCCCCTTCCTGTTTCAACATGACTGCACACCAGTGCACAAAGCAAGGTCCATAAAGACATGGATGAGCAAGTTTGGGGTGGAGAAACTTGACTGGCCTGCACAGAGTCCTGGCCTCAACCCGATAGAACACCCTTTGGCTGAATTAGAGTAGAGACTGCGAGCCAGGCCTTCTCATCCAACATCAGTGCCTGGCCTCACAAATGCACTTCTGGAAGAATGATCAAACCTTGTGGACAGCCTTCCCAGAAGCTGTTCTAGCTGCAAAGGGTGGGCCAAATCAAATGTTAACCCTACGGACTAAGACTGGGCTGCCATTAAAGTTCATGTGTGTGTAAAGGCAGGCGTCCCATTACTTTTGGTTAAATAGTGTATCTGGAAAAGACTTACAATGGTGGTGGAACCCTCCTACACATAAATACTACATTTAGACATAGTTATAGGACCTGGGAGATGAGACACCTTCTCTACATGAAGCAACATGGTTGGGATTTGAACCTAGACCCTCAGGGATACTAAGCAGAAGTTCTAACCTCTAAGTTACAAGGCTGCCATGTGTAAGAATCTCCTACACGTAACTACACATAACTACACATAAATACACATAAATACTGCATTTCTTTGGACATGCAAGTGATGGAATTACATTACTCAAGAGTTATTCTTGATTTATTCTGTGATATTTGGTGTTTTTTTGTGGGTGAGAGTAGAATATTACCCTCAAATTTTTGGGAATTACATTTTGATTTCCGATGTTGGTATACATATTACATTTTTTGGGCTCAAATTATGAATATTTGGAAATAATAAAAAGCACAAAAAATTGTGATTCATTTTAAATTTGCATTAGCAATGGTATTGTTTGTGGATTATAAAGACACCTGTGTGAGTTTGGGGTAAAGATTGTTGTGAGATTGGGAGTAACAAGTGAAAGTGACAGAGAAAAATATATTTTACCAAAACATCAAAACATTCCACATTCTAGTATTCTTAAAATCAAAATATTTTAAGTAGAAGCAACAATGTTACAAAGGAAAATGTATTTTACAAATGTATCTTTATTTCAGAAAACTGAAAATGTATATCAAATACTTACCGTAATTTTCCTTTCCTGATGGACTCCATGGCAGCACACGTATGGGTTAATCCCGCCTCTCATACCTCATAGGACCCCACTCCCATAAATCTTTGCTTCCAGTAAGAGACCGTGTTCCGTAACTTAGCCTACTCCAGCAAATGGGAGGGAACTCCTGCTGCCATGGAGTCCATCAGGAAAGGAAAATTACGGTAAGTATTTGATATAAATTTTCCGTTTTCCTGACAGACTCCATGGCAGCACACGTATGGGAAATGACTAGCCATACACACCTGGGTGGGAAATTGCTGGTTTAAAGAAAAAAGGCTTATTTGGCACTGTCAACAGATAAGACATGCAAACCAAAATTAACCGAAGACAAAGAAGCCTGTTCTACGCAATAGTGCGTCATAAATGTGTTGATCGACGACCAAGAGGCCGCCTTACAGATTACTTCCAGGGATACGTGACGGGAAGCTGCCCACGACGTAGAAACGCTCCTGGTAGAATGAGCGGTCACTGCTTCCGGAGGAGCCAAACCCTTAGCCTTATAAGCCCCTTGTATAGCCTGAACAATCCAAGCTGCAATGATTCTGGAAGAAGCACGCAAACCTTTTATTTTTCCATGGAAATAAATTAACAGATGATCAGATTTCCGAAAAGAAGCTGTGGCTTCTAAGTATTGCCTTAAAACTTCTCCAACATCCAAAGGGTGAATACTAGAGTTTTCAGTTGTCCGAAAAATTGGAAGAACAATCTCTTGATTCTCATGGAACACAGATGTCACCTTAGGATTTGATCCTAGCATAGGAATCAAGACCACTCGATCAGGGAAGAAAGTAAGGAATGGTTCTTTGCATCCCAGAGAACTGACCTCAGAGGCCCTCTTGGCTGATGTTATGGCCACTAGGAAGACCGCTTTGAGAGAAAGATCCTTGATAGCTGCCTGATCCACAAGTTGTATTTCTCTTTCCGAAAAGAAATCCAGGACCAAAGGAAGAGCCCACTTAGAAAACCTTGGTTTTCTTTGAGGCCTGAGCCTTATTGCTCCTCTGAAGAACTGCCTCGTAAGGGGGTGTCTGGCCCAGGATATACCTGTGAAGGCAGAGATTGCGGAAACCTGAACCCGTAAAGAACTTACTGATAAGGACAGATCCAGGCCTAATTGTAAGAAACCCAGAATATCCTGTATCTTTGGATCAATACAGGAACCGTCAGTGGTGGAAACATAATCCGCAAATGTTGACCAAATTCTTTGGTAAACTCTATTAGTACCTGGTCTTATGGCATTCATAATAGCTGTACTTGGACGTCCTAGTGCTTCCAGCCTTCCCTTCTCAAGAACCAAGCCATCAGATGGAGCTGGGATGGTCATGGAGCTGGGAGATGTTCCCTGCAATAGGAGATCTGGTCTGGAAGGGAGAGGAATTGGGTTCCGGTAGCTGAGCTGTAACAGGAGGGGGAACCATGGTCTGTTGGGCCAATATGGAACAACTGCCACTACTTCGACTTCTTCCCACCTGAGC
The DNA here is from genome assembly GCA_037952835.1 of Lithobates septentrionalis. NCBI lineage: Eukaryota > Metazoa > Chordata > Amphibia > Anura > Ranidae > Lithobates > Lithobates septentrionalis. Next base: position 1,908,309 of record JBBDGP010001170.1, read on the forward strand.
CTCGATAGAAATCGGAGAATGATCGGAACTGGGGGAAAGTCATAAGCCCTGTGGATTCTCCACTGGTCCGTCAGGGCATCCACTCCGAAGGCCTGGGGACAACGACATCTCGTGTAGTATTTTTTTAGTTTGTAGTTGCAAGGGGATGCAAACAGGTCTACCTCCGGCGTCATTCCCAGAGACAGAATCCAATTGAAAACCTCTGTGCGGAGAGACCATTGGTTGTTGTCCAGGGCAAACCTTGAGAGAAAGTCTGCCTGGACATTTTGAATTCCGGGCAGATAAACAGCCGTCAGATTTGTCAGGTTCGTCTGAGCCCAGGACATGATTTTACTCACCTCCCTCAGTAAGGAGAGACTGCGGGTGCCCCCTTGTCTTTTGATATATGACACTGCTGTCATATTGTCTAGCCTTAGGAGAACTGAGGCTCCTGATGTTAAGTGGAGAAAAGCTCGTAGAGCACAGAAGGCAGCTCGAAGCTCCAGAACATTCGAGACTACACCTCGGGATGGGTAATCCCACTTGCCTTGGGCTACCTCCGTCAGACAGAGAGCGCCCCTACCTCTGTTGCTGGCATCCGTTGTCACCGTGATCCAGGAGACAGGTGCTATGGAATGGCAATTGAGGAGATTCCTCCGCTGCAGCCACCAGGGGAGGCTCTCCCGCATGGAAGGGGTTATCCAGACAAGATGATCTCGAGACCCCGGATCCCACTGTTGGAGAAAACCCTTCTGAAAGGGGCGCATCTTCCATTGTGCCCATATCACCATGGGGGCTGTCGCCACCATGGTGCCAATTATCCTGAGACATTGTGAAGCTCTGAGAAGGGGTGATGACATTGCAAGATGAATTCTGTCCCGAATCATCAGGATTTTCTCTAGAGGCAAAGAGATGGTGCTCTTCACCGTGTTGTACTGGGCTCCAAGGAATATCAGAGACTGTGTCGGGTCTAGATGACTTTTCTCCCTGTTCAACAGCCAACCGAACTCTGTCAGGGTAGAGATGACCTGATCTCGATGTGACAACAGCTGTTCCCTGTCTTGCGAAAGCAGGAGCAGGTCGTCCAGATAGTGGTGTAAATGGATACCTCTGACTCTGATTAATGCCACAACAGCCAGTAAGAGCTTCGAAAACACTCGAGGCGATGTTGTAAGCCCGAATGGGAGACATGTAAATTGGAAATGCCTCTGATCCACTGCAAAACGGAGATACTTCTGGAAATCCTTTGCAATCGGTACATGAAAGTAGGCGTCTTTCAGGTCTATGGAGACAAGCCAATCTCCTGGTTGTATTGTCTGACAAATTTTTAGCAGTGTTTCCATCTTGAATTTTTCCTTCTTGATGAAGGAGTTCAGGTGTGTCAAATCGAAGTCTGGCCTCCAGGAGCCATTCTTTTTGAGGACCATGAAAAGGGGGGAGTACACCCCTTGAAATCTTTCTTCTGTAGGTACCGGGATGACGGCACCTTGAGCTATCAGTGAGTCTATATGACAGAAGAACTTGTTTCTTCTCTTCCAAGTGTGGTAGGACTGTGGGAACAAACCGGTGTATGGGTGGACTGCTGAATACCCACGAATGACCTGATGAGACTGTCTTGGCCAGCCAGTAGTCCCTGATCGAAGCTGCCCAGATGTGCTGAAAAAGGAGTAAACGAGCCCCAACTTGCTCCGCCTGGACAGGCTTCAGATCAAAAGGACTTGGAAGCCTACAGAAGAGGTTGTCTTTGAGGACTTCTGGCCAGAAGGTTGATTTCTCTTCCAGTTTTTTTCTGAATACGCGACCGGGCCTGTAGCGGCGGGCATCTCTAGTGCGCTCTAGATCTTACCTGGGTTGAGGTCTTCTCTGACCCAAGAGGCCATGGTCCTGGGGTAAGAACCCTGATTTACCCCCTGTAGCACGGGTAATGGCGGAGTCAAGCTTATTCCCAAAGAGGGAAGAACCCTCAAAGGGAATTCTGCACCAAGCCTGTTTAGAGGCAGGGTCCGCAACCCACGGGCGCAGCCACAAGGCGCGCTTGGCTGTGACTGAAGAGAGCATGACACGTGCCACTAGGCGAATAATATCAAGGGATGCTTCCCCCATGAAGACTGACGCCAGTTTCAGTTCATGGACCGGTGAGCTCTTGACCAATTCTTCAGACACACTTGCTAAAGCTGCATCCACATCATCCGTCCAGGACTCCATAGCTTTAGACAAGGCTGCAAGGGCTAAGGCTGGTTTACAAGCCATACCTGCCGTGATACAGATGCGTTTAAGATCAGTATCGATCTTCCACTCTAGACCATCCTTGAATAAAATGGTATCCTCCAGAGGGAGAGTGACATGTCTCACCAACCTCATTAAAGCAGCATCAATGAGCGGAGCTGATTCCAGATGTTTTACCTCTTCACTCTTGAATGGATAGATCTTAGCTACTTTGGAGATTAGCGAGTTTTTTCTCTCAACTTTACTCCATTCATCTGAAATAATTTCTCCCAGTTCACCCAGGAAGGGAAAATTTGGGCGATCCTTCTTGAGATGTTTGTAGTATTTCCTCTGTTTAGGGGGTGCTTCTACTGGTTCTTCCCATCTCAATGCTTCTTTAACCGCTTTAACCAACTGTGGCACCAGGGAAAAATCAAACCCCGCGCCAGGATCATCCACCTCTGCCTCCCTTTCTGAGGATCCACTTAAAGAGGGACTACCTCTAGAGGGACCAGGAGCCCCAAGGTCGACCCCGCCAGGAACTAGTGCTGGAGCAGAAGGAGAAATGGTTGTACGGTTGGGATCTGTTCTGATCAGGGATTCCTGAACCACCTTTCCGACCAGAGCTTCTACCTGCTGGTCTCCAGCTCCTTTTTCCTTTGCAGCTCGGGAATAACATAGCTCACAGAGGGATTTACCCTCTGGGACCTGAGCTTTACATCCCCAGCAAGCGCTCCTATCACAGTGGCTAGAATGGCGGTGGGAATGACGCCCAGATGTAGACTTGGGCTCTTCACTATGACGTCTAGAAACTGATCTAGGACGCCTGGAACTTGATGAAGACTGCTGATGGTGTGATCTGGAACGATCGATATCTTCACAGGCTGAAGGCCTCTGTTCAGACCTAGAGGGGCTAAGGAAATAAAAGAAAATAAATAGGATCCAGAAAAAAGACAATCCCCCAAAAAAAAGTCAAGCAGAAGGAAACAAATTCCTACCTGCAGCGTAAGGGTTAGCCACTGGGGGGCGGTGACACAGATTTCCATAGCAGAAAGCCTGGCAACTGCAATGAACAGCCTTCAGTCAAACACAGGTAACACCAGTGAAATAAAGGCCTGGACAGCCAGAAGCACAGCTTCCTACCTTGTCAGAGTCATATCACTGCACCGGGAAGCCGCCGTTTTCACCCGCAGAACATCCCAAGTAATAGCTGTATTTGACAGCTATTTAAACTTGGCGCCGATGATGACGTCACCGCGCCCCCAGCGTCGTCCAGCGGAGCTCGCGCGCATGCGTGACCGCCGCCATTTCCCGGAACTGCGCATGCGCGAAACCAAGCCTCGATCTCAGACGAGGTTCGCAGATGCGTAGAGAACCCGGAAGACGCGGCGGACTGGGACGCAGATGCGTTCCAGCTGCCATAGAGACAAGAAAGGAATACAGAGGAAAAAACAAACAATACACACAAAAACTGCTGCCATGTACAGAACAAAACAGTATACCATACCACCACAGCATGATCCTGATCCAGCCTGACTGGGGACGATCACCCACTGCCCGACCAGGCTTTCAATAAGGGAGCCTCCTGCTAATAGCAAGGACGTTTGGCCAAGTTGCCGCTTGCCTGCCAATGGCAAGGCTAGGAAGCTCTTCATGGCATCGCATATGCTGCCCGTATCCACCCTGCTAATAGCTGGGACTGCTGGACTCCAGAACCGCCATCAGAACAATCGTGCAACCAAGACCGGACCGTAGAAACTTTTATAAGGTAAGATACACCTTGGTCCTAGGAGGAGGACAAAAAAGGAACATGGTCTCTGACTGGAAGCAAAGATTTATGGGAGTGGGGTCCTATGAGGTATGAGAGGCGGGATTAACCCATACGTGTGCTGCCATGGAGTCTGTCAGGAAAGATACATTTCATCTCAACATTAAAAGTTTTTTTTTGTAAAAGTTACAATTGTTCCATTAGAATCAATGGCTAATACTTCATTTGGACTAAAATAGAGCAGATTTTCATTAAAAAAAAATGCTCTCTAATTAGCTCTCATTTTGGTATTTTTTTATAGCGCCAGCTAAAAAAGACACTTGAGTTAAAATGAGAGTTATTTTCAGGTCTGAGCATGCTTAGTTGTGTTGGCACCTAGTTGTCCAAAACGGGGAATTTTTCACTTCTCAGACTTTTAAAGATATTTCAGAGTAGAAATCACTTTTTCACACAGTTTAAAAGCAGATTATCTTTAAATAATATACCACATATTTCAGTGCCATTTAGGCAATTATATCATGCTCTAAACATTTAAAGTGTGTAAAACCCCAAAGCGCTGTGATAGTTATTTAAGATAAAGTTCCAAAGATCAAAATTAGAATAAAATGTGTGATGCTGCTATCAACAAAAAGTGTTCAGAATCACTAAAATGAATAAATAAAATAAGAAATTGAAGCGCTTCACTACATGATCAATGAAAATAAATACATATGACCCACATACAAAATTCATTAAGCAAATCCGGATGATGTTCAAAAATTATTGTGCAAAAAATGCAGCTAAAAATGCAGCTAAAAATATTGTGCAAAAAAATGCAGCTAAAATGCTGACCACATGTGTATTAAATATTAACTGGTGTCACAGTGTGTACAAATATAATCAATTAAATATAGATGGTATTAAAATATTGGCCACACTACTGAAATACTAAATAAATAAATAAATGAAGAAACAACTAAGACAGCCAAGTCCAGGTATCCTTGAAAAAGTCACGTGACCGTGACGCAACGCGTGGGAGGAGCCTAGGACGCACTGTGCAGTCTGTCAGTATCTGGCTGTGTACTGCAGCGACCCTGCTCTCATCTGTGGCGGCTGACTGCTTAACACATCTGCATATGCCTTTCTAACAATGAGCGCACATGAGTGGTTCTCATAGCATGTTTGCTGGTGTACCGTCTATATGGAGCATTGCGCAATTAAATATTTTCTTCTTTTTTTTCTGCTTTAAATACGATTGCTGGTGGTGAATACTACATCTGATGAGGTTGGAGCTGAATAACATTGTCATTCAAGATTGACTAACAAGCACTCCAATTAAGCAATTTTAGAGCAATTGTAGAACTTTTAAATACTGGCACTATATTGACTGTTCTCCTGCATTCTCCTTCTGGACTTGGCTGTTTTAGTTGTTTCTTCATTTATTTATTTATTTAGTATTTCAGTAGTGTGGCCAATATTTTAATACCATCTATATTTAATTGATTATATTTGTACACACTGTGACACCAGTTAATATTTTTTACACGTGTGGTCAGCATTTTAGCTGCATTTTTTTGCACAATATTTTTAGCTGCATTTTTAGCTGCATTTTTTGCACAATAATTTTTGCACATCATCCGGATTTGCTTAATGAATTTTGTATGTGGGTCATATGTATTTATTTTCATTGATCACGTAGTGAAGTGCTTCAATTTCTTATTTTATTTATGCTCTAAACATAATTTCCATAGGGTTTGGGCGCTATTTGGTTTCAGGGAACTATAATAAATTCAATTTTGGGAGTATTTTCTCACCAGCGCTATAGTGAATACTGTTTCAACGCTAATTAGCGCTAATTACCACAAATTCACGGTAATTAGCGCCGCAGCTCTATAGTAAATGACCCCCTATCTATCTATCTATCTATCTATCTATCTACCTATCTACCTATCTACCTATCTATCTATCTATCTATCCATTAAAGAAAATAAAAGTACAGGTCTTGCCATAATGACCATAAAATATACATACAGATAGAGGCCACCCTAATCCACAGGGTAAAGCGCCTGGATAGGGTGAAAAAGTGGTTAAGCAATGACAAGGAAGGCTTATTATTGGGCAAAGTATTGGATTTATTGAAAAAATATCAAAAAAGAGAAACCACATACCAATAGTATTCTACATTAAACATACACAGTGCTGTCAGACCACAATCCCACCACCAGGGTGAATAAAAAACAATATCATTAAATAAACGTCCGGACGTCTAGTAATATATGTGTCAGAGAGGTATCCAGCGTGGACAGCCGCTGCATTAGCTAGAACAAAGTACATAGTGAAGCTGGGAACTATGGCACATATATGCCGCAGTGTCCTATTGCTACCTCATCATTAGCAATGAAGATCCTACAATTCCCATAGAACTTTTGTTCTTTGAGATGGATATATTAGTTCAGGTCTCCAATGTATTGACTACTATAAATGTGGGCAGCAATTGTGCGGCAGGTACATGGGCGGGTCTGCTGTAAGTAATAGTTGTTCAAATACCGTAATATTGTTTATCTGCTAATGTGCCTTCAAGGTGTATCTTCTATCTTTATTTTATATATATATATATATATATATATATATATATATATTTCCTGGCACTACCTTACGTCGGCACACAACCGGTTAACACCTGTTGATTGCAGTTGGTAAGTACTTTAGTTGCTGCACTTATGCCGCGTACACACGAGCGGACTTTATGGCAGACTTTGCCCGGCGGACTGGATTTTGACGGACAATTTGATCGTGTGTGGGCTCCAGCGGACTTTGTTTGCTCAAAAGTTGGATGGACTTATGCTGCGTACACACGGTCGGACTTTCTGGCCTACTTGGTCCGGCACACTTTCTGACGGACTTTGTCCGCCAGGTGTGCCGGACTTTAAAATGGACGGACTTGCCCACATACGACTGGACTTTGCGGCGGGCTAAGTCCGCTCGTCTTTCCGATGGACATTCGCCGGAGTTACGGCGGACTTTCAGAATGAACGGACTTGCCCACACACGGACAAGTCCGTTCATTTTGAATGTGACTCAGGTGCGACGGGACTAGAAAAGGATGTCAATCTTGCCGCTTTTATCGGCCAGATTGACACCTTGTGAGCCCCGTCGCGGGTCATACCAGGCCCTTAGGTCTGGTATGGATTATAAAGGGAAACCCCTACGCTGAAAAAACGGCGTGGGGTCCCCCCTAAAATCCATACCAGACCCCGATCTGAGCATGCAGCCTGGCCGGTCAGGAAAGGGGGTGGGGACGAGCGAGCGCCCCCCCCCTCCTGAACCGTACCAGGCCGCATGCCCTCAACATGGGGGGTGGGTGCTTTGGGGGAGGGGGGTGCCCTGCGGGGGCCCCCCACCCCAAAGCACCTTGTCCCCATGTTGATGGGGACAAGGGCCTCTTCCCGACAACCCTGGCCATTGGTTGTCGGGGTCTGCGGGCGGGGGGCTTATCGGAATCCGGGAGCCCCCTATAATAAGAGGGCCCCCAGATCCCGGCCCCCTACCCTATGTGAATGAGTATGGGGTACATGGTACCCCTACCCATTCACCTAGGGAAAAAGTGTAAATCATAAAACACTACACAGGTTTTTAAAATATTTTATTAAACAGCTCCGGGGGGGATCTTCCTCCGGCTTCGGGGGTCTTCTTCCGGCTTCGGGGGTCCCTCCGGTTCATCTTCTTCCGGCGTCCGGTTGGTTCTTCTCCGCTCTCTTCTCCCGGTGTTCCAGTTCTTCGGCCGGCTCCTCCGCTGTCTTCAGGTAGCTCTCTTGCCAGCAGAGGTCCGGACTTCTGGGCTTCTTGTCTTCTGGGCTTCTTGTCTTCTCTTCTCCAGATGTTGACACGACGCTCTCTCCGGCTGGACTGCTCTCTGAGGGCTGCGTTGTGACTTATATAGGCGGAGACCCCGCCCCCTTTTGATGTCACAGTCCCTGGGAATGCTGGGACTGTGACGTTTTAGGGGGCGTGGTCACTGGGTGATGTTGACTACGCCCCCTAAAACATCAAAGTCCCAGCATGCCCAGGGACTGTGACATCAAAAGGGGGCGGGGTCTCCGCCTATATAAGCTACAACGCAGCCCTCAGAGAGCAGTCCAGCCGGAGAGAGCGTCGTGTCAACATCTGGAGAAGAGAAGAGAAGACAAGAAGCGGTTGAGCCGGCCGAAGAACTGGAACACCGGGAGAAGAGAGCGGAGAAGAACCAACCGGACGTCGGGAGAAGATGAACCGGAGGGACTCCCGAAGCCGGAAGAAGACCCCTGAAGCTGGAGGAAGATCCCCCCCGGAGCTGTTTAATAAAATATTTTAAAAACCTGTGTAGTGTTTTATTATTTACACTTTTTCCCTAGGTGAATGGGTAGGGGTACCATGTACCCCATACTCATTCACATAGGGTGGGGGGGCCGGGATCTGGGGGCCCTCTTATTATAGGGGGCTCCCGGATTCCGATAAGCCCCCCGCCCGCAGATCCCGACAACCAATGGCCAGGGTTGTCGGGAAGAGGCCCTTGTCCTCATCAACATGGGGACAAGGTGCTTTGGGGTGGGGGTGCTGCAGGTCACCCCCCTCCCCCAAAGCACCCACCCCCCATGTTGAGGGCATGCGGCCTGGTACGGTTCAGGAGGGGGGGGCGCTCGCTCGTCCCCACCCCCTTTCCTGACCAACCAGGCTGCGTGCTCGGATCGGGGTCTGATATGGATCTTAGGGGGGACCCCACGCCGTTTTTTCGGCGTAGGGGGGTTCCCTTTATAATCCATACCAGACCTAAGGGCCTGGTATGACCCATGCTCGCCGCAATAGGAAAATTAGTTTTTCCTATTGCAGTGAGCGCGAAATGCAATACCCTGCCCTCACGTCGTATCTGGTCCGTTGGACCAGCATACACACGAGCGGGCTTTCCGTCGGACCAGCACACAGACGAGCGGACTTTCCGCCTGAAACTGAGTCTGATGGAAAGATTTAAAACATGTTTCAAATCTAGGTCCGGCGGGCTTTTGGAAAAGTCCGCCGGAGCCTACACACGGGCGGATTGTCCGGCAGACTCTGGTCCGCCGGACCAAGTATGTCGGGAAGTCCGACCGTGTGTACGCGGCATTAGATTTGAAACATTAAAAAGCAAAAGAGAGGGGCAGTGGGACTTTAAATGAGGCATGGGTAGGTCTTTGAAAAAGTCTAGGATACCTTATGTTAAATTAACTATCACCACCCCTTAAGGGGCTTAAAAGCTGTATAGCCATAGAGAAATGCTAATCAAAGAAATGCATAGACATCAATTCATGAGTAATATAATAATAATAATAATAATAATATAATGCATCATAATATACAATACATAAATCATGCACATCGAGGCACAATAAAAATAGTAGTCATGTTGATAGAAACGTTGTTTATAAACGCTGTTTGAAAATAATTGATACAAGCAATCACAGTTCTAAAATGGGTATACAAAAAAGGTGAACAAGGTATTCCGAATAACAATGTTAGTAAGTATAAATGGTATACGATAGAATTCATAGATGAACCAAACTTGAAATGGCAACCCTGAGTGTAGACTCTACGCGTTTCATGGCGTTTAAAGCCAATCATCAGGAGTGGGATGCATCAAGAGATGACTAGAAAAATAAATAAAACAAATCAATAAATAGATCATTGAAGTCTCAATTAGAATCATGCTTACACAAGGTAAAGCAGGTATTTTAGAATATATAAATACACATTACCTTTTGGCAACAACCCAGTACATAACCCAACAGTCCAATTGTGGAATAATGAAGGTGGCCCTGAGAGAGCTGTCTCCCCCGGGGTTGAGGCCGAGGACACACAAGGCTAACCCCCAAACCGAAAGTCTCCATGGGGGCTGGAGAATCAGAGAGGGGGTAGAGAGGAACAGCAGCCAGGGAGAGAGCCAGACAGCCAAAACACACTTCCCAAGTAGGAGGCATACATGTATGGGCCACAGATGAAGTTCTGCAATAAATGAAAGAAAAAAGAATAATGAGGAGGAGATGTGTAACAAAGAGATGGGGAAGAGTGTCAAAAAAAATAAAAATAAAAATAAAATAAAAATAAAAAAATAAAATATAGAACAATGTTGTGAATGAAGGAAAGTAAAATGTAAAACCAAGCTGGCACTAGAGTGTATGTCTGACACCTGCCCCAAAAATAACTGGGTGGTGAGAACCAACAAACAAAAGATATATATAAATAATGTATACTAGCATGTTGCCAATGTGTTGGTATTTAAATGAAAGGCATAAAAATAAATAAATAAATAATGCACACCTGTGTAAAGAGAGATCAAGCATGATGTGAATAGGTGTGTGATAATGAAGAAAAACAGCCTGATTACCTGAGGTGTGGATGAAGACCCATATATCCTCTCCTCCTGAGAAAAAAGTGTGGAATGAACTGCCAGCTCATCCCGACCTTTGTATCCTCAGCCTGGGGGCGTGTCCCAGCCAACGTCATGCAATCACGTTTGACCAAAGAAATAGACGGGGCAGACAACCAACTGAGGCACAGAGATCTCAGCAGCAGTTCATCCCCGCCCATCAAGCCTAAGTGAGATGGAGGGAGCATAAACGCATGATTTATGTATTGTATATTATGATGCATTATATTATTATTATTATTATATTACTCATGAATTGATGTCTATGCATTTCTTTGATTAGCATTTCTCTATGGCTATACAGCTTTTAAGCCCCTTAAGGGGTGGTGATAGTTAATTTAACATAAGGTATCCTAGACTTTTTCAAAGACCTACCCATGCCTCATTTAAAGTCCCACTGCCCCTCTCTTTTGCTTTTTAATGTATATACAGGGATGGAGACATGGTTATGGTAATTATGGGGCCCAATCAGGTCAAGTGCTTTACAATATGTTTATTTGGGTGGAAGACACCCGTTTCCCTCTTTGACCTGTCATGCCCCACTTCACTAACGCAACTACTTAATCTGGGCTTTTAGTCCCAAGAGCTATTTTTACGCTGGCATCCGCTTTCTTACTTCCTCTTCATTTGGTCCATTCAGTAACCTACTCGTTCTCTGGATCACTGGCTATTTCAATTTAGTCTCTACTCTCTGTTAGTTCAGAGATACAGTCCACTCTTTATCTCTTCCTTTTGTTTTTTCCATTGCCTGTTTGGCACGCCCCACCCACAGGGTGGGTGGTCCTTTTTGATTGATCTCTCTTCCCCCGGGGTTGCGATGCGCCCAGCTCCTTCTCCCCCCACCCATCTCTTCAGCGATGGGGGCGGGGCTGGATCTTGGCGCATCGGCGTCATGCCCAGCATGCCGCTGGTGCGGTGTCCTTCCGACGCCGACCTGCGTTTATGCTCCCTCCATCTCACTTAGGCTTGATGGGCGGGGATGAACTGCTGCTGAGATCTCTGTGCCTCAGTTGATTGTCTGCCCCGTCTATTTCTTTGGTCAAACGTGATTGCATGACGTTGGCTGGGACACGCCCCCAGGCTGAGGATACAAAGGTCGGGATGAGCTGGCAGTTCATTCCACACTTTTTTCTCAGGAGGAGAGGATATATGGGTCTTCATCCACACCTCAGGTAATCAGGCTGTTTTTCTTCATTATCACACACCTATTCACATCATGCTTGATCTCTCTTTACACAGGTGTGCATTATTTATTTATTTATTTTTATGCCTTTCATTTAAATACCAACACATTGGCAACACATTATTTATATATATCTTTTGTTTGTTGGTTCTCACCACCCAGTTATTTTTGGGGCAGGTGTCAGACATACACTCTAGTGCCAGCTTGGTTTTACATTTTACTTTCCTTCATTCACAACATTGTTCTATATTTTATTTTTTTATTTTTATTTTATTTTTATTTTTATTTTTTTTGACACACTCTTCCCCATCTCTTTGTTACACATCTCCTCCTCATTATTCTTTTTTCTTTCATTTATTGCAGAACTTCATCTGTGGCCCATACATGTATGCCTCCTACTTGGGAAGTGTGTTTTGGCTGTCTGGCTCTCTCCCTGGCTGCTGTTCCTCTCTACCCCCTCTCTGATTCTCCAGCCCCCATGGAGACTTTCGGTTTGGGGGTTAGCCTTGTGTGTCCTCGGCCTCAACCCCGGGGGAGACAGCTCTCTCAGGGCCACCTTCATTATTCCACAATTGGACTGTTGGGTTATGTACTGGGTTGTTGCCAAAAGGTAATGTGTATTTATATATTCTAAAATACCTGCTTTACCTTGTGTAAGCATGATTCTAATTGAGACTTCAATGATCTATTTATTGATTTGTTTTATTTATTTTTCTAGTCATCTCTTGATGCATCCCACTCCTGATGATTGGCTTTAAACGCCATGAAACGCGTAGAGTCTACACTCAGGGTTGCCATTTCAAGTTTGGTTCATCTATGAATTCTATCGTATACCATTTATACTTACTAACATTGTTATTCGGAATACCTTGTTCACCTTTTTTGTATACCCATTTTAGAACTGTGATTGCTTGTATCAATTATTTTCAAACAGCGTTTATAAACAACGTTTCTATCAACATGACTACTATTTTTATTGTGCCTCGATGTGCATGATTTATGTATTGTATATTATGATGCATTATATTATTATTATTATTATTATATTACTCATGAATTGATGTCTATGCATTTCTTTGATTAGCATTTCTCTATGGCTATACAGCTTTTAAGCCCCTTAAGGGGTGGTGATAGTTAATTTAACATAAGGTATCCTAGACTTTTTCAAAGACCTACCCATGCCTCATTTAAAGTCCCACTGCCCCTCTCTTTTGCTTTTTAATGTATATACAGGGATGGAGACATGGTTATGGTAATTATGGGGCCCAATCAGGTCAAGTGCTTTACAATAGATTTGAAACATGTTTTAAATCTATCCGACGGACTCTTCTTTCTAGCGGACAAACCGGTCGTCTGTGTGCTAGTCCGACAAACTCAAACTGACGCATGCTCTGAAGCAATTACAAGACGGAAGCGCTCGGTCTGGTAAAACTAGCCTTCGTCTTGAAGCTAGCACATTCCTCTTCTGTGATCTTTTAATACAGCGCCTTTTGTAGGATTGATAATGCGAGAGGAATGAAGTTGTTTTTCTGCTTTATATTCATACAGAGTTCTCACAAACTACTTTCTTCATGATTTATCCTCATGCCATGACTAATATAATATTTGTAAAAAGCCAGATCTCCATAAATAAAAAAAAATAAATTAGATTTTGGACTCATCTTTATTTTTTTTATTGATTTCAACACTTATCTATTTTACAATGTGTGCTAAATTATACCAACATTTTTTTTGTGTGTTTTTTGTGTGGATTTTCAAGTTACCACAATAACCTTAATATTTTGTGTTGTTTTAATGAACCTTAATGAGGTTGTTGTCCCTTGTTCATTAGACATAGGGGGTGTATTTAACAAAGGCAAATTCATTTTTCACTACAAGTGCTAATTCTACTTGGAATTGCACAGAAAGATCATTTTGAAGTGCCTTCGCTGTGGATCCGAGGGGCACATGCAAGGAAGCCCAAAAAAAAAAAAAACTTTTTATTGCACATGATTTTATGATAAAATCAGCAGAGCTTCCCCTAATTTCAGCTCTTCCCCTCAGATTTACAGCGACTGCACTTCCAACAAGTGCACTTGCTGTGCAATTTCTAAAGTGAACTTTTCACTAGTACTTTTCACTTGATATTCAAAATGATTTAGCCTTTTGTCAAAAACACACATAGGGGTTGATTTACTAAAGGGAAAAAGACTGTGCACTTTGCAAAGTGCAGTTGCCCTCTGCAAGAACAGTTGCTCCAGAGCTTAGTAAATGAGCAGAAGCTCTGCTGACTTCCATCATCCAATCATGTGCAAGCAAAAATGCTGTTTTTAGAATTTTCCTTGCACAGGATTTGGTACTCTTTGCAAAGTCAAGCCTTTTAACTCATTTCTGAAGCTCTGGAGCAATTGCACTTGCAGAGGGCAACTGCCCTCTGCAAAGTGCACAGTCTATTTGCTTTTCTTAAATCAACCCCATAGTCTTTTTGACCTGTACCTGCCTACTCCCAAACAAAATGGCGTTTTTGAATCAAAACACATAGGCAATAATGTAAGGTAACCAAAAAATATTTTTTTTTTTTGTGAAAAAAAAATTAGGAAGGCAACACTGGAGACACTTTTAGAATCTGGGAAGCCTTTCATCCCCCAGGACACACATCAAGTTTTAGGACAGTTTTGCGACTAGGGAGCACAGGGAGCACAGTCAGACCAGACAGAAGCCAGGCAATCACTTTCGAGTCTTCCGTGGAGCCATCCCTGCACGCTTCTCTGCAGCCTTCCCTCCACGCTTCTCTGCAGCCTTCCTCGGAGGTTGTGCCTCTGGTGGTGTACTTGCGGCAGGAGGAGGAGGAGGAGGGGCTTCATCTGCCAGATATGTGGTAGCAGTAAGCTCCCCTCTCAAGCCCTTCTCAAATGCCTTAAAAATTAGACCCTCACAGAGGAGGCATTGGCCATTCCAACTCCAGCAATCTGCTGGCTATATAGGTGCCATACGCCTCCTCTGCATTGGGTGGTTTGCTCAGGATCTGGCTTGCTTCCTGTATGAGGGCTAGGGATTCCTGCTCAGTTTGTGTCATTCTCCTGGGCCTTTTGTGGAGAATGCGGAGGGGAGGCACCTGACACTCTGTGCGGCTTCGACTTAGCCCAGCCACAGCCTCCTTCTCTCTCCCACTGGGCAAGGCCTCCTCCTCTCTCCCACTGGGCAAGGCCTCCTCCTGGCTGAGGTCATCCTGTGTCAAAAAAAGGGACATAGTTGTAATTTTGTGTTATGCAATCACACACAATTTTCAGCTCATGACTTTCAAATATAATTTACACAAAATAGTAAAGGCTATCTATTTGACACCACCATTATTTCAGCTGATCAACAATATCTGAAGTACATAGGCGTGCGCACAGGGTGTGCCAGGTGTGCCTGGGCACACCCTAATTGCCTTGTGTGCTGCATATTCCCCCCCTGTTTTGACCACTGATATTTCATTCCCCCCAAAAAATGTTACACAAGCCCAAAAATTTGGGGAAAAGAAAATTAACTAAATTACACTGTCCACTGCCCTACTGACACCATCAGTACATATACACATGCATATGTATTTAAGCTTTGGGGTGCACACCCTAATGCAAGAGGCTGCACACACCTATGCAGAAGTATATTTTTGGCCACTACTGTCTAGTGATATGTCTACATATTAATATTTGTGCTGAAGTCATTTTTTATGAAGCACTTAAAAAATTAACACATTAACATCATTAATAACATTTACACAATCACAAATTACACAAAAAAGGATACCTGGCTGAAGCTGGGCGCATCAACTTCATCAATGATGAAAAGGCCCAGTTCATCCTGGGACTCCTCAGCTGGGGTGGAGGTGGATGGAAGGCTGGAGGGAAGAGTGGAGGGAAGGCTGGAGGGAAGGGTGGGGGGAAGGGTCGAAAGTGATTGCCTGGCTTCGGTCTGGTCATCCAGGAATCGCATTTTGTTGTAGTACCACAACTTGGGTACATATACTTGGTCAGCTGCTGCACCGGATCTGAGCGACTCCTGGATTTTATTGTGTTCCCGCTTATACATGTTTCGCAAGATACCAATTTTCTTGTCCACAAACTTGAGGTCTGCCTGGGGGACTCGAGTCTTCACAAACTCTAAAAGTGTGCCCAGTGTTGCCTTCCTTACATCCCTATTATAATATAGTGGGTGTTTGACCTCCCACAGGTTTTTCTTTTCCTGATAGAGCTCAATAAATTGGCACAAAAATTCTTCCTCTTTAAAGGGATTCATTGTTTCTGAAAGACAAGACACAAGATCCAAACTAATGTCAGTCACAAATCACAGGATTATTTTGGTTTGTAATCTAGGGGACACATACACACACACACACACACACACACACACACCAAACACACACACCCCCACTTTAATCTTACCTTCGTTTCTGACGCTCGCTACTTCCGCACGGACATACGTAGGCCATCGTAATAGCTTTATATACACTGCGCATGTGTCATGCTCCGCCTGCGTCGCCCACCCCTGACGTTCTTTAGTACGATTTGGCCCCGCCCCTTCACTCTTCATTGCGCAGTGGGAGTAGATAGCTAAAGATGGCGGAGAGAATCAGTGGAAATAGCGCGGAGGAAAGCCCAGAGCTCCAAACATCCACATCCCGGAGGAGATATAAGGCCACCAACATGGCTTTTGAAGAGATGGTGGAGATGGTGTCCATATTGAGAAGGGAGGACTACGATGGCAAAAAAGGACCGTACACATGACTGAATATGCGTAAGGACAAAATAATGTCCTCAGTTGTCACCGCTCTAGAAGCTAAATTTGGCACAAAACGGTCGAAAGAACAATTGAGGAAGCGGTGGTCTGACATCAAAAGTCGGGAGCCAGAACAATATTGGCGAATAAAGAAGCTGCTTAAAAAAAGTAAGTACTTGTTGTGTTTTTCTATTGAGATACCTAACTTGCATGCTGATCCATATTTTTTTACTTTATACAGCATCATTCGTAAAGACCGTTCTTTGTAAAATACATATGATACTTTAGAAAATGACGTTATTTTTTCGCCAAATACGATGGTACAGGGTTGGACATACATTTATGTCTTGATAATTTGTCAAATTCCCCAATTTGTTGATGTGGTGTAGATGTGTTGGAAAATATAATGCTTCTTCAAAAATTATTCAGTGTAATGTAGGGACCAGGACACAGCAGCTGTTTCCACATCTGGACTCACGAGCACTATAGTGTACTATGTGACCATAAATAAATTTTAGAGGGGTAATACACATAGGAGGTAATTGAGGTGTCTGCATCTGTGAAACTTGCCAGAAAATGTGCATTGTTTATAATTGTTGTTCAGAGGGAATGTTCATCCTGTCTTCTAAATTTTTGTTGACCAAAAAAGGCAATTGGCCACAACTCCTAACCAACGTTTAAGATTATTTAATAAAATCTAAAATATCACTGTGTTTTAACTATACCTTTTGTTCAATTCTCATAGGGGAGAAAAGACTCAGACAACAGTCCAAGGATCCCAGGACCCCCCCAAGTCACCAGCCTGAGGCAGAAGATACCCCAAACCCCAGCCCAAGACCAGGCCCACCCGACGACCTGGAGGAAGGAGAGGTGGAGGAAGTGTGCGAGGTTTCAAGCCCACCAAGTGAGTGACTGACACCCCGGCTTAAGGTAATGTATTTTGGCATGCATATTGTAACCCTTGTTTTTATTCACTCATTTTAGGTGAGTTTCTGGTTGTGGAAGGCCAAGCGGCAGAGCCATTCACCACAGACAGTGCCCAAAGACTGATTGGCCAGATAATGCTGTGGAATGGCCAAATAGATAAAATGCGTGACCAAATTCACAGCATGCAACTTCGCCTGGACTCCATGCAACAGGAAATGAAGAACATGATTGATGTTTTGGGCAGAATATAATAACGTTTGGCCTAAAAACATCAATCATGTTCTTCATTTCCTTGTGAAGTTTGTTTTTTCTACTAAATGTTTTTAGAATTTTTTTGTGATACCCAAATTTTCATTATGATGCACACGGTGTGTCATCATGTGCTATCTTCCATCATGGGTTATCAATGTACTTGTTTTGTGTTTGCAACCCCTTCATCCTCAAAATTATTTTGTGGTGATAGGAACAAATTGCACACACAAAACACGTACATTGCTCACCCATGATGGGAGATAGCACATGTTGACTTGACCCTTTTGTAATTCTCAATTTTGAGCATATTCAAAAGGAACAATTTCCAAGGGTGACATCACATGCACCGTTCTTTAAATGTTGAACTTTTTAAGTTCTTTAATGTTTTGTTATGTTTATAAAAACACTGTTGTGAATGTAAATATTTTTATCAAGGTCTATTTTTGCAAAAATATGCATTTAATAACGTAAAAAAAAAGATATATTTTTACACCAATAAAAATCAGTAAAAAAAATAAAAAACAAAAAAATATTCAAAAATGCACCTTTCAATGTGCACAAAGTAAAAAGTTTTTACTAATACAATGTGTGTGGCTGATTATTTCAGACAAATATTTTTTTTTTTTTTTTGGGGCCTGATTAAATAAAGGTAAATGCACTTGCCACTACTACAAGTGCACTAGGAGACAGACATAACTAAATGCAAACAATAATAAAAACAAGATATTTTTGATCAATTATTTTTATTTATTTTTTTGGTAAAATTAAAGCTGTTGCTGAATAGCAAAGGCCCCCCGACCATTAAAATAATACCATAACATAACGGTCACGCACTTGACGTTCGGTTTGGGGGCCAAGCTAATACGGCCAATTTCTAGGCCTGTCATTGTGGTATCCTGTTCCAGTCCGGCCTCAGGCCAAACAGAAGATATATATGTCGCTGAATGTCTCCTTAAAAAGTTATGTAGCATGCAGCAAGCAAGTATGACGTAATTTAGTTTATAGTCCGCCAGATTAATTGCAGAAAGGAATAAACGGAACCGGCTGGCCAGAATCCCAAAGGCATTCTCCACAACTCTTCTTGCTCTGGCCAGCCGGTAATTAAATACCCTCCTCTCAGGGGTAAGTGTCCTTTGGGGGAACGGCCTCATCAAGTGCTCACCGAGAGCAAACTCTTCATCAGCGATAAAAACTGAGGGGAGTCCATCAACATTCTGGTCATCAGGTGGCAATCCCAGGCCACCAGTCTGGAGACGCTGGCACAGCTCGGTCTGTGCAAAGACTCCTCCATCAGACACCTGGCCGTTCTTCCCCACATCCACAAACAGAAAGTCTAAATGTGCCAAGACCACCGCCATCAAAACTATACTATGGAACCTCTTGTAGTTATAGAAATAAGACCCCGAATGCGGTGGTGGCACAATCCGGACATGCTTCCCGTCAATCGCCCCGACACAGTTGGGAAAGTCCCAACGGTCAGCGAACTGGGAGGCCACAGTCTGCCATTCCTTGTATATCAGATTACACAGAAACATTAGTGAACAACAGCAGTCAAACATTATTAATATGTGTGTTTGTAATTGAAATGGTAAAAAACATAAGGCCCACTTATAAGATTAATCACCCCCTCTGATGGCCCATTGATCCATTTGAATGTGGGGGGAGGTGTTCTAATTAGGGCCCAAAACACACCTGACTGTTTTAAACATTTTTGGGGTGGGGGAGGGGTTCTAATTAGGTTAACAAACACACCTGACTGTTTTAAACATTTGTGGGGTGGGGGAGGGGTTCTAATTAGGTTAACAAACACACCTGACTGTTTTAAACATTTGTGGGGTGGGGGAGGGGTTCTAATTAGGGCCCAAAACACACCTGACTGTTTTAAACATTTGTGGGGTGGGGGAGGGGTTCTAATTAGGGCCCAAAACACACTTGACTGTTTTAAACATTTGTGGGGTGGGGGAGGGGTTCTAATTAGGTTAACAAACACACCTGACTGGTTTAAACATTTGTGGGGTGGGGGAGGGGTTCTAATTAGGTTAACAAACACACCTGACTGGTTTAAACATTTGTGGGGTGGGGGAGGGGTTCTAATTAGGGCCCAAAACACACCTGACTGTTTTAAACATTTGTGGGGTGGGGGAGGGGTTCTAATTAGGTTAACAAACACACCTGACTGTTTTAAACATTTGTGGGGTGGGGGAGGGTCAAACAAGACAATGGAGCAGACAATATACATTGTTCAAGGGACTATAGGCTAGAGATATAAATGGACCCAGGATTGCATGGTGGGGAGGTTATTGAAGGTAAATATGCATGTAGGGCAATAAATGATTAATGTCCAAAAACAGGCATGCATGAAGATAAAGGGGACATTCACAGCATATTGAAAGCATGGCAATTAGGTAAGGAGGACATTTATACAATACATTAACCACTTCCCGCCCGCCCTATAGCGGATTGACGTCCGGGAAGTGGTTCTGTTA
Source organism: Lithobates septentrionalis (assembly GCA_037952835.1). NCBI lineage: Eukaryota > Metazoa > Chordata > Amphibia > Anura > Ranidae > Lithobates > Lithobates septentrionalis. Next base: position 1,928,264 of record JBBDGP010001170.1, read on the forward strand.
TCCTGACTGGGCGTCATATGACGTCCTTCAGGATAACATGCCGCAGGGGGCGCGCATCGCGGCGATCGGTGGAGCGGTGTGTCAGTCTGACACACTGCTACACTGATCTTGGTAAAAAGCCTCCGGCCGAGGCTCTTTACCACGTAATCAGCCGTGTCCAATCACGGCTGATCACGCTGTCAATAGGAAGAGCCGTTGATCGGCTCTTCCTCACTCGCGTCTGACAGACGCAAGTAGAGGAGAGCCGATCGGCGGCTCTCCTGGCAGGGGGGGTCTGCGCTGATTGTTTATCAGCGCAGCCCCCCCGCAGATCACCCCACTGGACTACCAGGGATGCCACTAGGACCACCAGGGAAGGGGCAACGTGGATGGCCAGGTATGTACCCCATGGCCATCCACATGTGCCCAATCTGTGCCAATCAGTGCCCACAAATGGGCACTGATTGGCACTATTATGCCAATGATATGCCCAGCAATGCTCAGCAATGCTATATCAGTGCCACCTGTCATTGCCCATCTGTGCCACCTGTCACTGCCCATCGGTGCCACCTGTCAGTGCCCATCTGTGCCCATCTGTGCCCATCAGTGCCCACCTATCAGTGCCCATCAGTGCCACACATCAGTGCCACACATAAGTACCCATCAGTGCCACCCATATATACCAATCAATGCCACCTACGAGTGCCCATCAGTGCCGTCTATGTGTGCCCATCGGTGCCACCTACGAGTGCCCATCAGTGCCGCATACCAGTGCCACCTATCAGTGCCCATCAGTGCCACCTATCAGTGCCCATCAGTGCCGCCTATCAGTGCCCATTAGTGCCACCTCATCAGTGCCACCTCATTGGTGCCACCTCATCGGTGCCCATCAGTGCTGCCGTATCAGTGCCCATCAGTGCAGCTATTTTAGTGCCCATTATTGAAGGAGAAAGCGTACTTATTTACAAAAAAATTTTACAGAAACAAAGAAAAACTTGTTTTTTTCGAAATTTTCGATCTTTTTTTATTTGTTGCGCAAAAAATAAAAACCGCAGAGGTGATCAAATACCACCAAAAGAAAGCTCTATTTGTGGGAACAAAATGATAAAAAAATTGTTTGGGTACAGTGTAGCATGACCGCGCAATTGTCATTCAAATTGCAACAGCACTGAAAAGTGAAAATTGGGCTGGGCGGGAAGGTGTCTAAGTGCCTGGTATTGAAGTGGTTAAAAAACATTTAATAGATATCATGTAATGTTAAAGGATAAAACTTACCTTCATATAGTCCTTCTGCAGGACCTGAATGATGGCAGAACAAGTCTCTGGGATTATTATCCCCAAAGCCTGGGGGAGATGCCTGTCGAGAATTTCAAGTCCTGAAGACTTCTCCCTGTCGCCAAGTAACGTAACGTGGCAAATAGCCTCTGCTCCGCACTGATGGCTTGCCTCATGCGGGTATCCTGCCTGCTGATATAGGGGGTCAGCATAGCCAGCAGACGCTCAAAGACGGGGTCTGTCATCCGGAGATAATTCCTGAAATCCTCAGGATTATTCTCACGGAGCTCACGGAGCAAAGGCATATGAGAGAATTGGTCACGCTGGCCCAACCAATTTCTTCATCCATGAACTCCTCCTCGCCCTGTTCATGGACTGGACTCGGGTCAAAGTATTAACCCCAACACCAAGTCGCCAGGCAGCACGAACTTGAGGACGAGTACGTCCACGTGACATGGCTTAAAAACGGTCGGCTGGTCAAACAAACAAACTTATAACAAACGCACTGAAGAACAGCAAGGCCTATGAAGAACGACCTGAAAATCAGGAACAAGCGGACCAGAATGGCCTGCAAGGCAGGTTACGAACTGACCAACACGCACTGAAAAGCAGATACAAACCTAACAAGCACAAACTGAACCGCAGAAAACGATCGAAATAAGCTGAAGTGTGAAAAGCGCGAATCGTCTCTAACCAAACTTCTACTAACACGAGATAAACACGAGATTAGCAGAAGGAGCCCAAAGGGTGCCGTAGTGGGGCTTGAACTTCCTTTTTATAGTCCCGTCGTACGTGCTATACGTCACCGCGTTCCAAACCAGTGGACTTTTGCAGTGATCGTGTGTGGCCAAGTCCGTCCGTTTTTAAGTCCGGCGCAAGGAGCCGACAAAGTCCGGCGAAAAGTCCGCCGAGCAAAGTCTGCCGTAAAGTCCGCTCATGTGTACGCGGCATTAACCTTCCAGGTTCAGCCTCTCCTGGTGTTGGAAGACCCAGATAGTTGGAAGTAATCCTTCCTGAAGCTGAGTGCCCTGGTTGCCTGGACGTGGACAATGTTGCTTAAACAGCATTGTAATTGTACAGGTGTAATATTAATAAGCTCTGCAATGTCACCATTTGTCTCTCCCTTTTTTTATTTGTTTCCCTATCTTTTTTCAAAATGTCAAGAATATTAACCACTTAAGTACCACCCCACGTACATATACTACGGTAGGGCGGCCCTTAAGCGCAAAATTACATACCTGTATGTAATTTAACTTCTCGGCTCTGGGGTGCACGCCACTGGCTCCACGCTGTAATTGGACACAGCGGGAGCCAATCAGCGGGTCCTATGTAAACAAGGCAGACCGTCATTCTGCCAGAGAGGAACAGAGAGATCTTGAGATCCTGCTCATCAGGAACACAGATGTCTCTCTTCCTCCAGTCAGTCCAGCCCCCACACAGTTAGAAAGCATTCCCTAGGAGCACACCTTAGCCTTTGATTGCCGCTGATGTTAACCCCTTCCCTGCCAGTGTCATTTATTCAGTGATTTTCTTTTAGCACTGATCACTGTATTGGTGTCGCTGATCCCCAAAAAGTGTCACTTAGTGTCAGATTTGTCCGCCGCAATGTTGCAGTCCCATGAAAAATCGCTGCAATTACTAGTAAAACATTAAAAAAACAAAAAGTCCATAAATCTATCCCATAATGTGTAGATGTTATAACGTTTGCGCAAACCAATCAATATACACTCTATTTGTGGGGGGGAAAGGACATCATTTTTTTTTGGGTACAGTGTCCCACCTGTGCAATTGTCAGTTAAAGCAATGCAGTGCCATATCACAAAAAATGGACTGGTCAGGAAGGGGGTAAAACCTTTCTGGAGCTGACGTGGTTAAGAAAGCTTTCTCTTCATTTCCCTTTTCCATTAAACCTGTAACTTCTAGTTTTATAATGGAAGAGTGCTATCTATCTATCTATCTATCTATCTATCTATCTATCTATCTATCTATCTATCTATCTATCTATCTATCTATCTATCTATCTATCTATCTATCTATCTAAGATCTAACCATGTTTAAATTTTTCTGTCTCCCTATCTTTGATATTTAATTTTCTGTCTCGACATGTCCATGATTCTATTGCCCTGTTTTTTTTATCTGCATTTTATTTACACATAGCTTGCATTTAACTATAATTTCCATAAATAGCCTTAAGGTCAATTGCTTACAAAATTCCATCATTAAAATAATTATTTTCATCTTGACATCTTCTTTTTTTTCTTCTCGCCTTACTGAAAGATTTAAATGGCACAGGTTTCCAGTCACTTACTACAGTTTAGGGTAGAAAAATGCCATTACAACATCATATGGAATTCAGCCTAACCCATTTGCCTTGAAGTAAAGATGAATCATATATATAGACTCTCGTATTTTGAACAGAAACCAAGTGACAGCCATTTGACACCTGAAAGTCTATAAATGTATAGAGATGAACCTAGCCAGCTTCGAAGTATAATGGAGTTATGTCTGCCACTGCATAACTATAACTCATATATAGATTTTACAGTATCTCACAAAAGTGAGTACACCCCTCACATTTTTGTAAATATTTTATTCTATCTTTTCATGTGACAACACTGAAGAAATTACACTTTGCTACAATGTAAAGTAGTGAGTGTACAGCTTTTATAACAGTGTAAATATGCTGTCCCCTGAAAATAACTCAACACACAGCCATTAATGTCTAAACTGCTGGCAACAAAAGTGAGTACACCCCTAAGTGAAAATGTCCAAATTGGGCTCAATTAGCCATTTTCCTTCCCTGGTGTCATGTGACTCGTTAGTGTTACAAGGTCTGTGAATGGGGAGCAGGTGTGTTAAATTTGGCGTTATCACTCTCACTCTCTCATTCTGGTCACTGGAAGTTCAACATGGCACCTCATGGGAAATAACTCTCTGAGGATCTGAAAAAAAGAACTGTTGCTCTACATAAAGATGGCCTAGGCTATAAGAAGATTGCCAAGACCCTGAAACTGAGCTGCAGTACGGTGGCCAAGACCATACAGCGGTTTACCAGGACAGGTTCCACTCAGAACAGGCCTCGTCATGGTCGACCAAAGAGGTTGAGTGAACGTGCTCAGCGTCATATCCAGAGGTTGTCTTTGGGGAATAGACGTATGAGTGCTGCCAGCTTTGCTGCAGAGTTTTAAGGGGTGAGGGGTCAGCCTGTCAGTGATCAGACCAAACTCTGCACACTGCATCAAATTGGTCTGCATGGCTGTCGTCCCAGAAGGAAGCCTCTTCTAAAGATGATGCACAAGAAAGCCTGCAAACAGTTTGCTGAAGACAAGCAGACTAAGGACATGGATTACTGGAACCATGTCCTGTGGTCTGATGAGATCAGGATAAACTTATTTGGTTCAGATGGTGTCAAGCGTGTGTGGCAGCAACCAGGTGAGGAGTACAAAGGTAAGTGTATTTTGCATACAGTCAAGCAGGGTGGTGGGAGTGTCATGGTCTGGGGCTGCATGAGTGCTGCCGGCACTGGGGAGCTACAGTTCATTGAGGGAACCATGAATGCCAACATGTATTGTAACATACTGAAGCAGAGCATGATTGCCTGCCTTCGGAGACTGGGCCGCAGAGCAGTATTCCAACACGATAACGACCCCAAACACACCTCCAAGATGACCAGGGTAAGGTGATGGACTGTCCAAGCATGTCTCCAGACCTAAACCCTATTGAGCATCTGTGGGACATCCTCAAATGGAAGTTGGAAGAGCGCAAGGTCTCTAACATTTACCAGCCCCGTGATGTCGTGATGGAAGTGTGGAAGAGGACACCAGTGGCAACCTGTGAAGCTCTGGTGAACTCTATTCCCAAGAGGGTTAAGGCAGTGCTGTAAAATAATTGTGGCCACACAAAATATTTACACTTTGGGCCCAATTTGGACATTTTCACTTAGGGGTGTGCTCACTTTTGTTGCCAGCGGTTTAGACATTAATGGCTGTGTGTTGAGCTATTTTGAGGGGACAGCAAATTTACACTGTTATACAAGCTGTACACTCATTACTTTACATTGTAGGAAAGTGTCATTTCTTCAGTGTTGTCACATAAAAAGATAGAATAAAATATTTACAAAATTGTGAGGGGTGTACTCACTTTTGTGAGATACTGTATTTTTTGATAGAATGTATTTTTTTTCCAATAAAAGTTTTTATTGAGCAAAAGTAGGCATCATGTAGAATGATGAAGCCGTTAACAACATAAAGCAACATCAGTTAAGCTGGTTACATTTGAACTTAAAACATAGAAGGTAATAATAATATAATAATATAAACATTGTTCAACAAACATTTCACATATAGTTAGGTATTACAAATCTTTGTTAACCACTTGAGCCCCGGACCTTTATGCTGCCTAAGGACCAGAGGTCTTTTTCCAATTTGGCACTGCGTCGCTTTAACTGCTAATTGCGCGGTCATGCAATGCTGTACCCAAACGAAATTTGCGTCCTTTTCTTCCCACAAATAGAGCTTTCTTTTGATGGTATTTGATCACCTCTGCGGTTTTTATTTTTTGCGCTATAAACGGAAAAAGACCGAAAATTTTGAAAAAAAATGATATTTTCTACTTTTTGTTCTAAAAAAAATCCAATAAACTAAATTTTAGTCATACATTTAGGCCAAAATGTATTCGGCCACATGTCTTTGGTAAAAAAAATGTCAATAAGCGTATATTTATTGGTTTGCGCAAAAGTTATAGCGTCTACAAACTAGGGTACATTTTCTGGAATTTACACAGCTTTTAGTTTATGACTGCCTATGTCATTTCTTGAGGTGCTAAAATGGCAGGGCAGTACAAAAGCCCCCCAAATGACCCCATTTTGGAAAGTAGACACCCCAAGGAAATTGCTGAGAGGCATGTTGAACCCATTGAATATTTATTTTTTTTGTCCCAAGTGATTGAAAAATGACAAAAAAAAAAAAAAAAAAAAATATTTACAAAAAGTGGTCACTAAATGATATATTGCTCACACAGGCCATGGGCCTATGTGGAATTGCACCCCAAAATACATTTAGCTGCTTCTCCTGAGTATGGGGATACCACATGTGTGGGACTTTTTGGGAGCCTAGCCGCGTACGGGGCCCCGAAAACCAATCACCGCCTTCAGGATTTCTAAGGGTGTAAATTTTTGCTTTCACTCTTCACTGCCTATCACAGTTTCGGAGGCCATGGAATGCCAAGATGGCACAAAACCCCCCAAAATGACCCCATTTTGGAAATTAGACACCCCAAGCTATTTGCTGAGAGGCATATTGAGTCCATGGAATATTTTATATTTTGACACAAGTTGCGGGAAAGTGACACTTTTATTTTTTTTTTTTTTTTTTTTTCATAAAGTTGTCACTAAATGATATATTGCTCACACAGGCCATGGGCATATGTGGAATTGCACCCCAAAATACATTTAGCTGCTTCTCCTGAGTATGGGGATACCACATGTGTGGGACTTTTTGGGAGCCTAGCCGCGTACTGGACCCCGAAAACCAATCACCGCCTTCAGGATTTCTAAGGGTGAAAATTTTTGATTTCACTCTTTACTGCCTATCACAGTTTCGGAGGCCATGGAATGCCCAGGTGGCACAAAACCCCCCCAAATGACCCCATTTTGGAAAGTAGACACCCCAAGCTATTTGCTGAAAGGCATGGTGAGTATTTTGCAGCTCTCATTTGTTTTTGAAAATGAAGAAAGACAAGAAAAAACATTTTTTTTTTTCTTTTTTCAATTTTCAAAACTTTGTGACAAAAAGTGAGGTCTGCAAAATACTCACTATACCTCTCAGCAAATAGCTTGGGGTGTCTACTTTCCAAAATGGGGTCATTTGGGGGGGTTTTGTGCCACCTGGGCATTCCATGGCCTCCGAAACTGTGATAGGCAGTGAAGAGTGAAATCAAAAATTCACGCCCTTAGAAAGCCTGAAGGCGGTGCTTGGTTTTCGGGGTCCCGTACGCGGCTAGGCTCCCAAAAAGTCTCACGCATGTGGTATCCCCGTACTCAGGAGAAGCAGCAGAATGTATTTTGGGGTGTAATTTCACATATTTCCATGGCATGTTTGAGCAATATATCATTTAGTGACAACTTTGTGCAAAAAAAAAAAAAAAAAAAAAAAATTTGTCTCTTTCCCGCAACTTGTGTCGCAATATAAAATATTCCATGGACTCGACATGCCTCTCAGCAAATAGCTTGGGGTGTCTACTTTCCAAAATGGGGTCATTTGGGGGGTTTTGAACTGTCCTGGCATTTTATGCACAACATTTAGAAGCTTATGTCACACATCACCCACTCTTCTAACCACTTGAAGACAAAGCCCTTTCTGACACTTATTGTTTACATGAAAAAGTTTTTTTTTTTTGCAAAAAAATTACTTTGAACCCCCAAACATTATATATTTTTTTAAAGCAAATGCCCTACAGATTAAAATGGTGGGTGTTTCATTTTTTTTTTTCACACAGTAATTGCGCAGCGATTTTTCAAACGCATTTTTTGGGGAAAAAACACACTTTTTTTAATTTTAATGCACTAAAACACGCTATATTGCCCAAATGTTTGATGAAATAAAAAAGATGATCTTAGGCCGAGTACATGGATACCAAACATGACATGCTTTAAAATTGCGCACAAACGTGCAGTGGCAACAAAATAAATACATGTTTAAAAGCCTTCAAAAGCCTTTACAGGTTACCACTTTAGATTTACAGAGGAGGTCTACTGGAAAAATTACTGCACTCGATCTGGCCTTCGCGGTGATACCTCACATGCATGGTGCAATTGCTGTTTACGTTTGACGACAGACCGCCGCTTGCGTTCGCCTTAGCGCGAGAGCAGGGGGCGACAGGGGTGTTTTTTTTTTTTTTTTTTTTCTTTATTATTTTTTTGCTTTTTTAATCTTACTTTTAAACTGTTCCTTTCATATTTTTTTTTTTAATCATTTTTATTGTTATCTCGGGGAATGTAAATATCCCCTATGATAGCAATAGGTAGTGACAGGTACTCTTTTTTGAAAAAATTGTGGTCTATTAGACCCTAGATCTCTCCTCTGCCCTCAAAGCATCTGACCACACCAAGATCGGTGTGATAAAATGCTTCCCCAATTTCCCAATGGCGCTATTTACATCCGGCGAAATCTAAGTCATGAAATACTCGTAGCTTCCGGTTTCTTAGGCCATAGAGATGTTTGGAGCCACTCTGGTCTCTGATCAGCTCTATGGTCAGCTGGCTGAATCACCGGCTGCATTCTCAGGTTCCCTGTTGAGACAGGAGAGCCAGAGAAAAACACGGAAGACGGTGGGGGGGGGGGGGCATTCCCTCCCACGGCTTGTAAAAGCAGTCTAGAGGCTAATTAGCCGCTAGGATTGCTTTTACATGAAAGCCGACCGCTGGCTGAAAAGAATGATACCAAGATGATACCTAAACCTGCAGGCATCATTCTGGTATAACCACTCAAAGTCGTGAATGGCGTACCTGAAGACAAAAAAATGGTTAACAATGGTTAACAATAAAGCACAGTAAAGTGTAAATAATTACACACCTGAAAAACAAACATGATAAAACATAATAACAATAACAATAACAATAAAACATTGCAGAATAGAATACAGTAAAAAAGAGCAGAACAATAGAGAGAGAGAATAGAGAGAGAGAGAACAATAAAACAACTATTTTTTTTTATTTCATATTTTTTTTTTTTTTACACTTTTTTTGTAACTAACTTTTATAACGGTAACCGGTTCCAGGTTCGGGTCTCTCAAAATGCGATGGCATTTTGGGAGACCCTGTGAAAGTGCGCCTAGTCTGTGCAATGCTGTACCCTACGCTAATACTCAACTAGTGAATGGTAGCGTTCAAAACATTCACCAATGCAAAGACCAGGATTGTCAGGACAGGAGGGACAATAATAGCGGGTGTCACGCCTATATCCGCGCTTGCTGCAGACACAATATCTTTTTTGGGTGCGTTCGCTGGGTAGGGGTACTCGGGAGGACATAAAAATGCCTCTCATGCAGCCGACTGCATTTGGTTGGGGATGTGAATGGGGGAAGTACGGGCGCTGCAGAAGCGGTGGGTTCCCAATTAGGATTGGCGAATGCAGCAGGAAGGGCATTCTGGGCACGACGGGCCTGTGTTTGTCTTTCTGGTGGCAGCGGGACACTACTTGTGCTTGCCATCTCGCCAGCTTGAACTGCACTTATGGGACTCACCACGTCACCACGTGTTACTGCAGTGCTGGTTTGACTACGACCGGGGTGTACTAGGCCGCTGGCGCTTGCCAGTTCACCAAAACGCTACCAAAAAACTGTTAGCGATCGCAGGGATCAGGCCTGACTCTGCGAACGCTGCAGTTATGCTTTTAGTGTTTTGTAAGTGACAGTGATCGATCGATACTGCACTTGGGTGGGCTGGGCCGGGCGGAGGGGCAAAACGCAGGTGCTAGCAGGTATCTGGGCTGATCCCGCTAACACTGCGTTTTTGGGAACCCTAAACTGCTGGTGACGCTAGTATAGATCTGATCGGATCAGATATTGATGCGATCAGATACTATACCACTAAGGGTGGTGTACGGTGCGTGCGTGGGTGTTAGCGGTACTGGCGCTAATCTGACGCTGCCTGGGGCTGGTGCTTGCCAGTTCACCAAAATACTACCAAAAAAACTGTTAGCGATCGCAGGGATCAGGCATGACTCTGTGAACGCTGCAGTTATGCGTTTAGTGTTTTGTAAGTGTCAGTGATCGATCGATACTGCACTTGGGTGGGCTGGGCCGGGCGGAGGCGCAAAACGCAGGTGCTAGCAGGTATCTGGGCTGATCCCACTAACACCGCGTTTTTGGGAACCCTAAACTGCTGGGGACGCTAGTATAGATCTGATCGGATCAGATATTGATCCGTTCAGATACTATACCACTAAGGGAGGCGTATGCTGCGTGCGTGGGTGTTAGCGGTACTGGCGCTAACCTGACGCCTGGGGCTGGTGCTTGCCAGTTCACCAAAATGCTACCAAAAAAACTGTTAGCGATCGCAGGGATCAGGCCTGACTCTGCGAACGCTGCAGTTATGCGTTTAGTGTTTTGTAAGTGACAGTGATCGATCGATACTGCACTTGGGTGGGCTGGGCGGAGGCGCAAAATGCAGGTGCTAGCAGGTATCTGGGCTGATCCCGCTAACACTGCGTTTTTGGGAACCCTAAACTGCTGGGGACGCTAGTATAGTATCTGATCGGATCAGATATTGATCCGATCAGATACTATACCACTAAGGGAGGCGCATGCTGCGTGCGTGGGTGTTAGCGGTACTGGCGCTAATCTGACGCTGCCTGGGGCGACGCATATCACCGCCGGGCGATCGGGGGGCTAAACCTTTATTCGGTAATAAACGGCGGGTGCCCTGACACTATAAAAAATAAACAAACTAACCAGCGTCAACCGTAACGGTTATACGGTGATCAGTGGTGAAAGGGTTAACTAGGGGGCAATCAAGGGGTTAAAACATTTATCAGATAGTATAGGGGGGTCCCTGACGCTATAAAACGCTGACGGCGAACCTAAATATTTACCTCACTAACTAGCGTCACCAGCGACACTAATACAGCGATCAGAAAAATGATCGCTTAGTGACACTGGTGAGGGGGGGTGATCAAGGGGTTAAAACTTTATTAGGGGGGGTTAGGGGGGTACCCTAGACCTACAGGGGGCTAACAGTATCTGTCCCAACACTGTAACTGTCACAAACTGACACTATGCAGTAATCAGAAAAAAAAAAAAAAAAAAAAAAAAAAAAACTGCTGGTGTCAGTTTGTGACAGGGGGGGGGGGGTGATTGGGGGGGGGATCGGGGGGCGATCGGGGGGGGGATCGGGGTGTTTTGTGTGCCTGGCATGTTCTACTGTGTGTGTGTGTGTTGGTGCACTCACATTGATGTCTTCTCTCCTCGGGCCGGAACGGAAAATACCGACCCGAGGGGAGATGACATCATTTCCTTTGCTGCTGTTTAGCATACAGCAGCAAAGGAAGATTCTCATTGGCCGGCGGCGATCGCGAGGGGGGGGCCACGAACGGATGGTCTCCCCCTCATCACCGATCGCCGCTGGACAAAAGACGACCGCCTCGGGCACCGGGGGGGGGTCCGATCGGACCCCCCACCCGCGGAAGGCAAATCACGTACACTGTACGTGATTTTGCCTGTCCGTGCCACTTTGCCGACGTACATCGGCGTGAGGCGGTCGTCAAGTGGTTAAAGAGAATGAAGTCTGCTGCCTCCGGAAAGGTACGTAGAGAACAGAGGACTTCATTTGAAACACAAAGAAAATTGAAAGATAGACACAGGGGATCATTTACTATAGCGCCAAGAAATTAACCAGCAGTACCAACAAATAACTCTCAAAAAAGGCCAGAAAGACTTCAACTCTCAGAAAGTCAGCGCTAATGCAAATGGAAAGCAGCGCTATTGCCGGCAATAATGCCTGTCAGATCACATATGCTGAAATAGTGGAAGTCAATGGGGCTCGAACCTGCAAAATCCAAAGTTCTTACTGAAGGCTTATATGCAAGTTCCTTGCCATAAATAGTGTTTGGAGACCCGGGTCCTGCCCCAGGGGACATGTACCAATGCAAAAATTTTTTTTAAAAACTGCAGTTTTTTCGGGAGCAGTGATTTTAATAATGCTTAGAGTGAAACAATAAAAATGTAATATTCCTTTAAATTTCATACCTGGGGGGTGTCTATAGTATGCCTGTAAAGGGGCGCATGTTTCCCGTGTTTAAAACAGTCTGACAGCAAAATGACATTTCAAAGGAAAAAAGTCATTTAAAACTACTCGCGGCTATTAATGAATTGCTGGTCCGACAATACACATAAAAGTTTATTGATAAAAACAGCATGAGAATTCCCCACAGGGATACTCCGAACCAAAAAATTGTTTAAAATGGCGTGGGGGTCCCCCTAAATTCCATACCAGGCCCTTCAGGTTTGGTATGGATATTAAGGGGAACCCCGGCCAAAATTTTAAAAAAATGGCGTGGGGTCCCCCTCAAAATCTATATCAGACCCTTCAGGTCTGGTATGGATTTTAAGGGGAACCCCCGCCAAAATTAAAAAAAAATATGGCATGGGGTCCCCCCAAAAATCCAAACCAGACCCTTATCAGAGCATGCAACCTGACAGGCCGCAGGAAAAGAGGGGGGACGAGAGAGCACCTCCCCCCTTCTGAACCATACCAGACCACATGCCCTCAACATTGTGACCGTGCTTTGGGGTAGCCCCCCAAAACACCTTGTCCCCATGTTGATGTTGATGGGGACAAGGGCGGGGGGCCATAAATGGTTGTGGGGGTATGTGGGCGGGGGGCTTATTGGAATCTGGAAGCCCCCTTTAACAAGAGAACCCCCAGATCCCGCCCCCCCTGTGTGAAATGGTAAGGGGGTACAAAAGTACCCCTACCATTTCACAAAATAATTGTCAAAAATGTTAAAAATGGCAAGAGACAGTTTTTGAAAATTCCTTTATTTAAATGCTTCTTCTTTCTTCTATCTTTTTTTTCTCTATCTTCTATCTTCCTTCGGTTTCTTCCTCCATCTTCTTCTGGTTCTTCCTCCGGTGTTCTCGTATCTTCCTCTACGACGTCTTCTTCCCTTCTTCTTCTCGGGCCGCTCCGCATCCACCATAATGGGAGGCTCCCGCTGTGTGACGCTACTTGTCTTCTGACGGTTCTTAAATAACGGAGAGTGGGGCCACCCGGTAACCCCGCCCCCTCTGACATCTCGGGGAATGCCACAGGGAAGTCCCCATCAAGTCCCCGTGCATCAGAGGGCCCTCCAATATTTAAGAACTGTCAGAAGATGAGAAGCGCTACACAGCGGGAGCCTCCCATCATGGTGGATGTGGAGCAGCCCGACAAGAAGAATGCCGCTCTCTCGTCCCCCCCTCTTTTCCTGTGGCCTGCCAGGTTGCGTGCTCAGATAAGGGTCTGGTATGGATTTTTGGGGGACCCACGCCATTTTTTTTTAAATTTTGGTTTGGGGTTCCCCTTATAATCCATACCAGATCCAAGGGGCCTGGTAATGGACTATGGGGGTATCCCGGGTCGTTTTTATTTATGAACTTTTATGTGTATTGTCAGGACTGACAATTCATTAATAGCCGGTGTCTTGCCGAGAAACTTCCCCCGGCGGATAAGGACCCCCCTGTACTGCGCATGTGCTGCGCTTGCACAGTGTGAATGACTACAGAGCCACTGAAAGTCTCCGAAGTTGAACAGCTGATCGTCAGCTCTACACGGCGCCTGCGCACTACATTCTGCTTTGAGTCCAGGTTCAAGCCCCACCATCCAAGTGGACATAGAGTTAGAATAAAAATATGCCAAACAAAGCGAGGCCATGCCCGAAGCGTGGCAAGCGAAGCGAGCCTCCGAGGGGCCCTGATACAGGCGCCCTGTACAGCTGACTCAGAGGTGTTCAGCTTTGGCTATTTTCCACGGCTCATACTGCGCAAGTGCTGCGTCTGCGCAGTACAGGGGAGTCTTTATCCGCTGGGGTGAGCTTTCTCAGCAGGACACCGGCACTAGCGCTAGCACTTTTAAATGACTTTTTTCTTCCTTTAGAAATGTAATTTTGCTGTCAGACTGTTCCAAACACGAGAAACACGCGCCACTTTACAGGCATACTATAGACACCCCCCAGGTACGAAATTTAAAGGAATATTACACTTTTATTGTTTCACTTTAAGCATTATTAAAATCACTGCTCCCGAAAAAACAGCCATTTTTAAAAACATTTTTGCATTGATACATGTCCCCTGGGGCAGGACCCGGGTCCCCAAATACTTTTTATGACAATAACTTGCATATTAACCTTTAAAATTAGCACTTTTGATTATTCATGTTCGTGTCCCATAGACTTTAACGGTGTTCACACAAATTTTTTGTCTGTTCAAATGTTCTGCTGCAAACTGAACAGGAGGGATGTTCGGCCCTTCCCTAGTTATCATTGAGAATCGTGGGGTACAACTTGTCAAGCAACTCGGAGGTCCAAAGTCGCCCATCTGTGAAACAAGTAATATATATTTTAATAGAAAAGAGCTCTCATTGGGGCGTGGCTAGCTGCAGAACGAGGTGGCTGCACTGTGAGGGACCTCTGTAATCACGGACATCCCTGAGCTACACACAAAGCAACAGAAAAGCCCTGGAGACATACCCCGAATCCGGAAAGCGGCGGCAACCTGATGATAATGTCAGCAAAACGAAAGACCAGAGAGGGAACCCGCAAATTAGGTGAATTCCTCGGTCCGTCCAGGACACAGGAGATCAAAGATGGCGCTGACTCCTCCCTCCTTCATCACAGCTCTGTACACAACATTGCAGACTCAGGAGAGGAAGAGGAGACACACAGTGGTCAGCAGCGGCATAGCAGCCTTGACACACAGGCTGAATTTACAAGCCCTCTCAAACAAAGAAGGAGGATTTCTTCTGCTGAAGGTAATAATCCCACACAAGATAATAATTACACACCAGATATAAATCCATATGATGAGAAGCTGAATGCAATCCCCACAGCAGGACAACCCATATTGGACTCCACTATAAAAGATATGATAATCTCCCTAAGAGGCGCACTACAATATGATATGTTAAATTTCATGCAGAAATCAAAAATGGAAATTGATGCGTTAGGAGAGAGAGTGGACTATGTAGAAAATAAAATGTGTGAATTTACATCTGCCCACAATGAAATGGTCGATTCTCACTTTGAATTAGAAGATGAAGTTAAACATCTCAAAATGAAATTGGCAGACTTAGAAGATCGCGCAAGATGCAATAACGTGAAATTCAGAGGCATACCTGAAAATGTTAAACCACCGGAACTGAAGCGATTTCTTAAAGACATGATTAAAAAATTAATCCCAACAATCCCACATCAACAACTAGAAATCGACAGAGCTCATAGATTGCCCAAACCGCCTCACATTTCAGAAAAACTACCAAGAGACGTCATAGCCAAAATACACTTCTATGAAGTGAAAGATCAACTGATGCAATACACACGACGAAACTCTCCACTACCTGACCCATACACAGGTATTGTCTTATGTGCAGATCTCTCACAAGCTACGATCCTGGCACGTAAGAACCTAAACTCAATTACCAAGATCCTACGGAATCACAGCATGATTTACAGATGCGGATTCCCTACGAAAATACTCGTAGAAAATAAAGGCACCTCACACTCGATCAACAACTTGGAGCAAGGTTTGAAAATCTTACGTTCATGGGGCATTCTCCCAAAAGATGAAGTCATCACATCGGATAAATCCACACCTGGAAAAATGCCACAAGACTGGCAGAAAAATCACAGATGAATACCCTGTATATAGCGACATGCTGCTGTCTTTTTTTTTTTCTGGAGATTTTTCTTTTACTGAAGATCAGGGATCCTGATACCTGATTCACCCCGTGTTTTTTCCCTGTAACCCCTGGAAATTAGTACAAGATCAATGTACACTAGAGTTGCCCCGCAACTCTTTAATTTTTTCTACCTTTTTATGTTTGAGTTAAAAGACTGTGTTTTTTCCTTTCATCTCTTTAAAACCACTTATATTGAATTTATGGTCCAACACCACCATCTACTGGAAGAAAAACATATCTACATCAAATACATTTCCTTTACAACTTATCTGTATATAAAACATACGACTACTTTCAGTAAGTGCACACGAAACTACAATGAATCTTAAACTCTACTCGTTAAATGTAAAAGGACTTAACAGCCCTTACAAAAGAAGAGCTCTGTGGACGGATGCCCTAAAACATGAATGTGACATCATTTGCATCCAGGAGTCCCATTTCGCACTAGATAAAACTCCTAAATTCAACCATCACAAATTTCCTCATATCTTCTTATCCAGCTGCAAAAAAAAGAAAAAAGGAGTGATAACAGCAATCAAAGACACTATCTCTTTCAAGCTTATCAACCTAATAACCGACGCTCAAGGCAGATAAATAATCTTGGTGGCTTCAATAGACAATGTAATCTACACAATTGTGAACATCTATGCTCCCAATAAAAATCCGCATCAATTCATCCAAAAGATTCTCAAGAAAACAAGGAAAATACAGAAAGGAAATCTTATATTCTGCGGCGACTTCAATGCACCTATGGACCCCGTTATGGACACCTCCAAGGAAGGAACTATCTCCAGGAAGGGATTATCTCCCATTTTTTCCTCAGAAGACATGTATGATGCCTGGAGATGCATGCACACAAAGGAAAGGGACTTCACTTTTTTTTCACATGTTCACAAATCCTATTCTAGAATAGACTACTTCATTGCCGACAAGCTTCTCCTGCCAAAGATCACTAAAGCCTGCATCCACAATATAACTTGGTCCGACCATGCACCAATCACACTTGAAATTAACCAAGAGTTACGTTGCTCAAATAGCTACATATGGAGAAATAACACCTTTATTCTTTCGCAGGAGAATCACTTGTCGGTTCTGAGAAAAAATTTGGAGGAATTTTTTGTAATTAATGATAAAGAACCGATAAACTGCACTACTCTATGGTGTACACACAAAGCCTATGCTAGAGGCCTCCTTATACAGGCAGCAACGAGGGAAAAAAAAAAGAAAACCAATATGGTAAATAATATCTTAAAAGACATAGCCAAATTAGAAGAACTACACAAAAAAAACCCCAAAGACATTAACCTAGATCACCGTCTTACTCAACTAAGATCTGAACTAAGAGCCATTCTAATATCAGACCAAGACAAAATTTAAAAAAAAATGAAAGTAAACTATTACTCCCAGAACAACAAAGCAGGGAAACTACTAACCTCCCAACTCCGGCAACGCCAAATAAAGAATAAAATACATAAATTAGCACATCATACCTCCGGTAAAGTAGTAATCAACCCCAAGAAATAGCAGATACATTCGCACAATACTATGAGTCACTATACAACCTAAAAGACGAAAGCAATACGCCCCAACCTAACCTAGACAATATAACAAAATTCCTAGATAATATAAAATTACCAAATATCGACCCTATTGATCTAGAACGATTGAATAAACCAATATCACCTGAAGAAACCCTTAAAGTAATCAAAGAACTACCCAAAAACAAAACACCAGGAGCTGATGGCCTATCAGCGGAATATTACATGGCCTTCAAAGAAACTCTAGTTCCATATCTAACTAACATGTATAACCATCTAGCTAACTCTAATTCTTTTCCCAAAGAACTATTGGAAGCAATTATAATAACAATACCGAAACAGGGTAAAGACCCCTCATCCCCTCTAAATTATAGACCCATTTCATTATTAAATTCTGACCTAAAAATCTATGCAAAAATCCTAGCCAACAGATTAGTAAACATAACACCCCAACTAATAGGACCCGACCAAGTAGGATTCACTAAAGGGAGACAAGCACCAGACAGCACTAGAAGAATTCTTAATATAATTGACCAAATTCATACTGATCGAACTCCCTCCTTACTTCTAACATTAGATGCAGAAAAGGCGTTCGATAGAATGCACTGGATATACATTTCCAAAACTCTAGACAAATTCGGATTTCAAGGATTCATCCACTCTGCAATTATGGCACTATACTCTCATCCTACGGCCAAAGTACTCACATCAGGTATAATTTCTAAAACTTTCCCCCTTACCAACGGAACCAGACAAGGATGCCCACTATCCCCATTAATTTTCTCACTAGCAATAGAACCACTTGCGGAATATATAAGATCAAGCCCCAACATTAAAGGTATAACTATAGGACGATATGAACATAAAGTAGGATTATTCGCAGATGACATGGAACTTACATTAACCAATCCTACCTCTTCCCTACCTGAAGCTCAAAAATTACTAGATAAATTTGGGGAGGTATCATACTATAAAATAAACCAAAACAAATGCTATGCTCTCCCTATGAACATTCCCAAGACACTAATCAATACACTACGCAAGAAAAATGGCTTTAACTGGGATAACTGCACAATAAGCTATTTGGGAATACAACTTACCTACCCACCAACCAAAATATACGAAGCTAATTACCCCCACCTTTTAGACCTAGTCAACAAAGATTTACAAAACATACAAAAAACACAACTTTCTTGGGTAGGGAAAATAGCCGCATTTAAAATGCAAATCCTCCCTAAAATACTATACCATTTTAGATGTTTACCCATCCCAATCCAGTCCAAATTTTTCACGCAACTGAATACAAAACTTAAAAGGTGCATATGGAATGCAAAGAAACCCAGAGTGGCATTTTCCATCTTAACTACCAGAAAATCTTTAGGAGGAATGAACCTACCTGACATCAAAAACTACTATTATGCAACCTTATTAGATCAGATGAGCTATTGGTTTAACAACACGGAAGACAAACTATGGCTAAACATAGAGAAACAAGTCACAAAAAGACACGACCTGTATGCCCTAGCAATAGCTTACGCTTAGATTAATATACCTAAACTACTCAGTATAAGAACCACATTAATAGCTTGGAAACATATACTTTCAAAAAACGAAAAATATCCAAAATAAA
Organism: Lithobates septentrionalis; assembly: GCA_037952835.1. NCBI lineage: Eukaryota > Metazoa > Chordata > Amphibia > Anura > Ranidae > Lithobates > Lithobates septentrionalis. The sequence continues at coordinate 1,947,117 of JBBDGP010001170.1, forward strand.
ATCAAGTTAATGATTCCGACAGGAGCAATCAATTATTGTAAAATACGTCTAAATTCTGACGAATGGGTTAAAGAAGGTTATCATCTTTACGTAAATTTACCCTTGCATTATAAAGAGATCACTCTAAATAAATTGAGGAAACATACCAAACTAAAAGATTTCAACCCGACTAACCCTGTAGAAATCCCTTTAACTATATGGCAATTTTTCACACGTCAAAATCAACTATCAATAAAAGGAATTTCTCTTTTTTATGATCTATTATCGACTCACCCATTTGACAATAAAAACACACACATGATTAAATGGGAGAGAGATCTAGAACAAAAATTTACCTGGGAACAATGGAAAAAAGCCATTCATATATCTAGCAACTCATCAGCATGTATCGAGCACTGGGACAATGCACAAAAAATACTCAATAGGTGGTATCTGACCCCATATAGATTATCGGAAATATATCCCTCTACATCTAATTTATGCTGGAGATGCAATGATCAGACGGGTAACCTTTTACACATTCTATGGAACTGTAAAAGTTTGCAAAGCTTCTGGAATTCAATAACTTCCTTCATTGCAGACCTTACGGGCATCCTAAATAAACTAAATCCTGCCACAGCCTTGCTAGGTATTAATTTAGATATATATCCTAAAGAATTCAGAACAATTGTATTCCACACACTAATAGCAGCAAGACTCACTATATCCAGCCTCTGGAAATCCAGTAATGCACCCAATTTATCGACAGTTATAGCCAGAATTAACACACAGGCCCAATACGAATTAATGCTGGCTTTTAAAAATTATTCCACCATTACATTTAGAAAGAAATGGAGTACTTGGATATCCCATCCCAAAGCATCCAATTACTTAAAACAATGTAATATATAATCTTAAGACAAGTAGGAAGTACACTGAAGTCATATATAAACACACCTCAGATGTAGTATATCATCCTGGACCCACTTTATTAACCTATGCAACAAGTTTTGTTCAGTTAATTTAGATGTATGTATGTGTATATGTATGTGTATGTATATATATATATATATATATATATATATATATATATATATATATATATGTATGTGTACGTATGTATATATATGTATATATTTTGTTTTTTGTATTTTTTTGTTTTTTTGTTTTCCTTACAATTTTCTGTATTCAACTAATTAACGCAATTGATGGCCTATCCATGCCTACAGTTTGAACCCAATAGGGGTAGGCTGGTACAGACTATTAATTACTGTATTTGTATAAGAATATTCTTAAAAACTATTGCAAAGAAGTTAGTCACAATTATTATCGTGACAATGTCAATCTGTTTTGTTAAGAAAATTCCTTCAATAAAAATCTATTGTTAAAAAAAAAAAAAGAAAAGAGCTCTCATTTACATCAGCAGAACAAATGCAGGAAGTGATGTGTGCACATGGGCCAGAAGCTAATGTGTGGGGATGTCAAACAAATCAATGAACCCCACCCACACCAAATCTAACTACCACATCCACCCCTGCATTGATTAAGCACAAGTACATATCATACCCTTATCTGGAAAATGAGCAGCACCTCCTCTTTGCTAAAGAGGGACTTTGCCATGTCCACCTAGATGGCGATCCTGACCAGCACAGGAACTTCCAGTTGATTACAATTACTTATTTTTGGGTCAGAAGGCGAAACCGCAGTCTTTTGATCGCTGCTGCGAATATTTGATCGCAACCACAATTAGAATTTATATTATTTTTTGTTTATTTGCAGATATGCAAATTTGTATTTCTACTTATGATAGTTAAAGGCGTTCGATAAGAAATGGTGTCCCTGGGTTAGCAGCAGGTGAATGACAAAAACAAAAGGCCCAGTTTGAGCCCTGGTTCACACCGACAGAGGGAGGAAATCGTTCAGTTGAAATCACACAATTTCATTCCCGCATGTCAGTCCTAACTGCAGGGGGAATTTCAGAGACATCTGTGCAGTGGAACAATTGTCACCACTTTGACATGTCAAATCGCACCAATGTGAACTAAAGCTGACACATACAACACTGCCTATCCACCATCTGAATTCATTACCTGCAATTCTCCACAGCTGTTATATATAAAGATTCCACCTTTATCATTTACTTGCAGGTGTGCCGAAGCCTAGGTTTACATTGGAGCAATTTGTCATGCGATTTGAGAGATCAAATCGCATGACTATTGGCAGCAATGGCACTGTTCCAAACAATGCGACACCAATTTTGTGGCGCCGCACCAATTTGCTAAAGTAGTTCCTGCACTACTTTTGCCGATTTCAGGTGCGACTTCAGTAGACATCCGTGTATGAAGCCACACGGATGTCTATCAAGTAGTACCTGAAATCGCGCTGACCTTGCTACTTTGAAATCGTGCTACTTCAAGTGAAGCGCGATTTCAAAGTAGCATCAATGTGAACCAGGGCAAAGAGATTCCTTTTTTGGTGCACAAATACATATTAAAATAAAATATAAGAGATATTGCACTTTCCCAAAACCACCACCCACAAAAACTAGAGAAAGAAAAGTAGAAAAAAAAAACCACCACAACAAAGCTCAAAAATTTACTTTTATTTTACCAGCAGAAAAAAAAAAGTACATTCATTTACTAGCTTCAAAAAAGTGTGGACTGAATATATGGTGATACATTTAGCAATGGGATTTTAAGGGCCCTGCTCATAGGAGCTTACAATCTAAAATTTGACAAAACCTTAGAGTGGACACAGCTTTAATTTCAGTGTATAATGGGCAACACATCACATTTCTATCTGCAAGATTATAGAAACATACTTAACAGTCATTCTTACAAAGCATTCCAACATAATATTACAAAAAAGACTTATTCACAACACCCACCACCAGCCCACAATCCACACATACAAACATTGGTGACCATGTTCTGCTGGAAGCTGCATTTCGGTGTACACGATTAAACAACAAGATCAAAAAGAGTAGGTCAACAGATGCTTCCAAACGATGTTTGCATGATCAGACAGGAACAATACACGCACATTGACAGCACGGCCACATAAACCCACTTTTGATTGAAAAAATGCACAAGAATTTAATCAAATATCCCTAGTTGGGCATTTGTCAATATGCACAATATCATTCCTTCTCCCCCATAAATCACAGCAAAAAACCTGACCTTCTCAGGCCAAACAAACCCCCCCTACTACAGGCCTTTATATAAGAGAGGTTGTATTGTTAGCACACTGACACACCCAATAGAAGTACACGCCCACCATTATCTTTCAATCTGTCTCTTCATGTATGTCTAAAGTGATTGCACCTGATGGGCAGGAACACATAATACTATTCGCAACTGTGTTAGCCCTTGGCTATGTGCATCAAATCTCCAACTACAGGACAGAGATCAAAGTCCATTTGCATCCACATAAACAAAGCAACAGTTTTCTAAGCATATGTACCCGTGCAGTGTAAACCCTAACATTTGAAATGTCCAAGTCCCTGGGCATGATTATTGCTAATAAACATTAACATCAGTCCCTGGCTGCAATGAGCTTCCAATATAAAGTCCAAAATTAACTTTCTTATATTAGAACCTATTTCGACAGGAGACAAATAAAATGCCAGCATGTCTTTGGATTGTGGTGAGAAACCCACACAGGGAGAACATATAAACTTCAACACAAGGATTAGCATGTTGGGGAATTGAACTAACATCCCAGGTGCTTCTAGACAGAACTGCTACCCACTTAGCCACCAGGCAGCCTCGCACATGTTCTCTGCATCTCTGTGGTGTGAACCAGCCCTAAATCCATAGCCATGCTCAGTGTCACAAGCAATATACAATATATTGGCCTAAATATTGGGACGTCTGCCTTTAAACACACATGAACTGGGAAAAGGGTGGGCCAAATCAAATTTTAACCCTACGGACTAAGACTGGGCTGCCATTAAAATTCATGTGTGTGTAAAGGCAGGCGTCCCAATACTTTTGGCTGAATAGTGTATCTGGAAAAGACTTACAATGGTGGTGGAACCCTCCTACACATAAATACTACACTTATACATAGTTATAGGACCTGGGAGATGAGACAACTTCTCTACATGAAGTAACATGGTTGTGATTTAATCCCAGACACTCAGGGATACTAAGCAGAAGTTCTAACCTCTAAGCCACAGCGCTGCCATGTGCAAGAACCTCCTACACATAACTACACATAACTACACATATAAACACATAAATACTGCATTTCTTTGGACATACAAGTGATGGAATTACATTACTCAAGAGTTATTCTTCTTGATTTATTCTGTGATATTTGTTTTTTTTTGTGGGTGAGAGTAGAATATTACCCTCAAATTTTTGGGAATTACATTTTGCTTTCTGATGTTGGTACACATATCACATTTTTTGGGCACAAATTATGAATATTTGGAAATAATAAAAAGCACAAAAAATTGTGATTCATTTTAAATTTGCATCAGCAATGGTATTGTTTGTGGATTATAAAGACAAACAAAAATTGTCCAGCGCTCTGGGTGTCACAATGACAATAGCAGCAGTCCAAGGTGAAACTTAAATAAAAAGTTTTAATAGATCCAGAATATAAAAAAATTAGTGAATAGTAAAACAATTGTCAAAATTAATACCATGATAACAAAGCATTGTACACTTGAATGAGAAATATAAAAATATAAAACAGACAGAAAAGTCCAATCAGTAGCAGATAGCCTGAACCGGAGATCCATCCAACTGATCTAACCCCAGGCTGTGAGTGAAAGGGGATGAAGGGGAGAAAAAAGCCCAAAGCTTACAGCCTCTGGAGACTCACATACTCCCCACTGGCTGTGGGATACAGAGGGGATGGCTCACCAGTTCCTGAAGACGGCTTTGTGCATGTAACCTGAGAACAGGCAGTGATTCTACGGTGAGGAGGGAAGTCGGGCCGGAGCTCCGTGCCGAGGAGCGATGACGTCAGCCCAGCTGGAGGGGGAGAGCGTGGCTGCACACGAGGGAGTCGCCGGAGAGACAGCTGATGGTGCTGGGCTGCTCACTCACCGGCCTGTGTCCCCACTGGGTGAAAACAGACTCAGTGGGAGATGGTGTCACTAATGGAAGCCAGTATTAACATGGATAAAATCAGCCAAAAGTGGAATGATGTATAAAAGACTGCCATAGAGTCAGCTGATGACAATAAGCTGAAACCTCACATGTCTGTGCCTTCTCTGGAAAAGCCTCAATAAAAAGTGATGACACTCAGGGAATCCGATAGTAAGGGCATAAATAGCCAGCCAGGTGGGGAAGGATAGAGTCAGCCGTATGAATGGAAAGTCTTGCTGTGGGAAAATTAAAACTCCCAAAAAAAGATGGATGTTCATTGTGGCATGATTCTGAATGGGACCTCTGTCATAAGGTTGCCTTGATGACGCATTTCGCGCATAAGCGCTTTTTCATAGTCAAGGAAAGAGGTCAACTTCCAAAGTTTAAATACTAGAGTGTTAAATGGAAAAAAAAGGGGGAGGGGAGGAAAAAAAAACAGAAAAAGGAGCAATGGAAGGGAAGGGGAAAGAGATTAAAATGCGAGCAGGAGTGATTGGCCCAATGGGAGAACAGGAAGGGGGGGAGTGGGGGGGGGCAAGAAGGGTATGGTCCCCAGTTCAAAATCCCCACTGCCCAATAGACTTGCAATGGAAAACATAACTAACACAATAAAACATACATGGGTATTTACATCAGTTACATGAAATAAAATACGGCCATTCTTTATACACCAGAGTTTACACAAAGCTACATGTCTCCAACTCCTCATTTAACCCTTTGGGGGCAAGTGAGTCAAACATGTATATCCAAAAAACCTTACGTTTGCAAAGCAGAGAAAATCTCTCGTTGCTGGTCAGTGTGCCTTTGGGAATGGTTTCAATCACATAAACTTCTAAACATCTAAAGTCCTTATTATGAAAGCGTAGAAAATATCGAGGGACACTATGTTCATCGCTCCTCTTAGAAATGAGTCTACGATGGTCACCCACGCTTGCCCGTAGGGCCCTGATGGTTTGACCAACGTAGAAAAGCCCACAGGGGCAACGCAAAACATAAATTATGAAGTCTGTCGAGCAAGTAATAAATTGCCTGATCTCGTAAATTTTGCCTAGATTGGTCGTAATAGTTTTGGTGCCATGGGCAATAAATTGGCACGTGAGGCATCCCCTTTTCTTGCACTGAAAAATCCCCTTTCTGTCGTTAAAATAAGACCTGATGTCAAGTGGAGATTTAGATGGTTTATTGGTTATTTTACTGGGTGCTAATAGGTTCTTAATAGTACGAGCTTTGCGGAATGTCACGTGTGGAGCCTCAGGTAAAACCGGAGCTAGACCTTGATCCAATAACAGAATATTGTAATGTTTCTTAATAATTCCGGATATAGACTTAAAATTCTCATTAAAAGTAGAAATAAATCGAACTGTCTGATTGGTTCCTACGTCTTCTTTCATTGACTTATCCTTGGGAAGGGGATTCATGTGGGACAAAAAGGCGTCATTAATAAGATCACATGGGTAGCCCTTCTCTTGGAATTTCCTTTTCATCATAGCCCCCTGTTTCACGTAATCCTCCATTCTGGAGATATTGCGTCTTAATCTATTGAATTGGCCACTTGGGATGTTACACTTCCATGAAGGATGGTGGCAGCTTCTAAAATGAAGATAAGAATTGCCACTGGTTGGTTGACATGGTTTCTTGTAAATCCTATGTAAATCCTATGTTGATCATGAGCCAATACCAGATCAAGGAATACGAGCTCATGAGGGTCTAGTACGAGAGTAAAGGACAACCCAAGAGGATTAGAACTGCAATGAGTCAAAAAGGAGGAGAACAGATCCGAGCCCCCGCTCCAGGTGAGCACAATGTCATCGATGTACCGCCCATAGCGGTTCCCCTGTGTTGCAAATAAAAGTGATCACAGAAACTAAAATAGTTGTGTTTGAGACAAAATTCTGTTGCCGGAACCAAAAATTGTGACTGCAGAGAATTAAAGTCTCCCCTTTTCATCAAAAAATGTTGTACAGCTCTCAAGCCTACCTCATGAGGTATAGAGGTATAAAGGGAAGACACATCAAGGAATGTCAACCAATAACCTTCTTCCCATTTGTAATTTTGTAGGGCTTTAATGACTTTGTTGGAATCCTTAATATATGACGGTAGTTGGCATACCAGAGGCTGTAGACAGAAATCAATGTAAATGGACAAACCATTGGTAAAACTATTGGTACCCGCCACTATGGGTCTACCGGGGGGGTCAATCAGTGATTTATGGACCTTCGGGAGATGGTAAAAATATGGAGCACTACACTCAGGTGGTAATAGAAATTGTCCCTCTTTGTTAGTGAGCACTCCATTATGCCACGCCTCCTGTACCAAAGACCTTAGTTCCAGCTGAAAAGCTGGTAAAGGGTCAGACTGTAATTTCAAATACGTGTCTGTATCTGCTAACAGCCGACTTGCCTCTTTGATGTAATCAGTTCGGTTTTGTATCACTAAGCTACCTCCCTTATCCGCCTGCCTAATGGTGATGTTGGTATTAGCTATCAGATCTTTCAGGGCTAGGTTTTCACATTTACTCAAATTGTGATCTTTCCGCGTCTTGGAGCTGTCACAAAGTCGCAGAAAGTCTTTGTATACCGCTTGGTAGTAGGTTTCTATATAAGGACCTTTTGAGTTAGATGGAAAAAAGGTACATTTGGGTCGGAAGGGGGTATGTGTCACTGGTGGGTCTAAGCCAGCAGTGGGAACATAACCTTCTATGTGGCCCTCAGCCCATAGGTCCTCCAAAGCTTGTAATGCCTCTTCATCAAGTTCCATAGAGGGTGTACATTCTAGTAACAGAACTAGTGTAGGGCAGGTCTCCTTCGTGCCTTTTTTGTGTATAGCCAGTGGGTTGGGGGTATAGTGGCGTTTTAATGTTAGGGAGCATATAAATCGGTGTAAATCTTTGAGGAGACCAAATTTATTTGGGCCTATTGAGGGAGAAAAACCCAAGCCCTTTTGGAGTAAAGGCTCTTCAGAGGGGGTCAGAACGTGTGAGGACAGATTATATATTTTTATTGTACTGTTCCCTGTATTGGTTCTGACCTCTCTTTCTTGTTTACTCTTCCTAGTGGTTCCTCCTCTACGTCCTCTTCGAGTTTTCTTTTTTCTTTTTGGGCTCCCTTTGGAGGAAGAGACTGAAAATGTTGGTTATTGGAAGATGGTAATAAGCTATACATACCCTGTGAGTTGTGATCCTCACTGGTATTCTGGGATTTTGGCTTCGCACCCATTAGAATATAGTCCTCTAGGTCACGAGACAGAGGACTAAAGCTATTCTGGATGGGTATATTGTAAATCAGTTGAGATTGAGTATTGGGAGGTGAAACGATGACAACGTCCTGCCTTACGATCGAAGGGACGAGTGGTGTCATCAAAGAGGAGGAGGACACTTGCGGGGAAGGGTTCAGATCTAGAATGGTGGTGGTCGGTACAGTTTCCATCACAACCGCTGTCTTAGACACTGGAACTATTGGGCAGATTGGTGAAGGGGCAACCCTATCTGGCAATTGTGAACTTGTTTTGGAAATGGGTAAGGAATTTAAAGTTTTTTTGGGATCATGTTTTTTTGACTTTGTATTCCTAGATTTAGATTTATTATTAGTCTTTGTTTGTGTTACTGTCTCATTGACCTCTTGTTTATGGCATTGCAATCGAAAACTTGGCCATTTCCATAATCAAAGAGGTCACGTTCTAGTTTTTTTGTTTTCTTATAGACCAATGCGTCTTCATCCTTCCTGACATTTCTGTCAAGTACTTGAGGCCACTTGGGAAACAAACAGGAGGTGTTAAATTCTTGGGCAGTAGCCTCCTTCTCTTTTTCTTGTTGTTTTGCTATTTCTAATTTCCTTTCTCTTTGTGAGATCAAAATTTTGATCCATTTAATTGTGCAAAACTCAGCTAAGGATCTCCACTCCTTGTGGAAGTCTTCGTCCAAGAAGCTGCATTGCTTCTTGATACAAAGTCCTCTGGAAGTGATACCTAGTTCTATATACTTTTTAAGAAAAGCTAGATCCCACCAGTGGGTCTGCTCATACTGTTTGGCATCTTGCCACCGAAAGAAAGCTTTCCTCATACGGATTTCAAAAGCTTCCGTGTGGGGTCGTTGGAAAGGCGTACCGATAGGTACCTCTTCCGGTGGTAGTTGGTTATTGATGCTACTACCAATGTTATCAAAAATGGCCTGTAACCGATGTGTTCTATTAGTACTCATATTGAAGGAAAAAAAAAAACAGACAAAGAACTCCCGTCTGCTCATTGGGTCTGCTCATACTGTTTGGCATCTTGCCACCGAAAGAAAGCTTACCTCATACGGATTTCAAAAGCTTCCGTGTGGGGTCGTTGGAAAGGCATACCGATAGGTACCTCTTCCGGTGGTAGTTGGTTATTGATGCTACTACCAATGTTATCAAAAATGGCCTGTAACCGATGTGTTCTATTAGTACTCATATTGAAGGAAAAAAAAAAAAACAGACAAAGAACTCCCGCCCAAAGGGAATAACTGTTCATAAAAATTCTAAACTGGATCAAGATAAAAACTCTCAATGTGAACTGCCCCCTCGAGAACACCTTCAGGTGACTAAACAAAGGCTGCTAGGAGCACCAGAGAACACAGTAAAAATAGCAACGATAATAACCCAGCGCCAATGAGTGTAAATTCGGGGGGGGGGTCACCTGGGGCATATGAAAAATAACATATAATATGATCAGCATGCTCTGTGGTACATAACATGTATTATGTAAAATCACATTACATCACTTGAACTCGGGAAAGGGGTGGAGGAAAAGTGAGGGGGGGGAGAGCAGGAAGGGAACCAGTGCAGCTAGACTAATCGTAACTGGTGGATACAGAGTAGTAGCAAAAAACAAACAAAAATTGTCCAGTGCTCTGGGTGTCACAATGACAATAGCAGCAGTCCAAGGTGAAACTTAATTAAAAAGTTTTAATAGATCCAGAATATAAAAAATGAGTGCATAGTAAGACAATTGTCAAAATTAATACCATGATAACAAAGCATTGTACACTTGAATGAGAAATATAAAAATATAAAACAGACACCTGTTTAAGTTTGGGTAAAGATGGTTGTGAGATGGAGAGTAACAAGTGAAAGTGACAGAGAAAAATATATTTTACCAAAACATCAAAACATTCCACATTCTGGCATTCTTAAAAACTAAATATTTTAAGTAGAAGCAACAGTATTTCAAAGGAAAATTTATTTCAGAGAAAGATACATTTCATCTCAACATTAAAAGGTTTTTTTTTGTGAAAGTTAGAATTGTTCCATTAGAATCAATGGCTAATATTTGATTTGGACTAGAATGGAGCAGATTTTCAAAAAAATGCTCTCTAATTAGCTCTCATTTTGGTATTTACTACAGCGCTGGCTAAAAAAGTCACTTGAGTTAAAATGAGAGTTATTTTCAGGTCTGAGCATGCTCAGTTGTGTTGGCACCTAGTTGTACAAAACGGGGAATTTTTCACTTCTCAGACTATTAAAGATATACCAGTGTAGAAATCACTTTTTCACACAGTTTAAAAGCAGATTATCTTTAAATAATATACCGCATATTTCAGTACCATTTAGGCAATTATATCATGCTCTAAACATTATTTCCATGTCCACTACTCCAGGTTTTAGCAGAGTAATGCCCCGTACACATGGTCGGATTTTCCAATGGAAAATGTGTGATAGGACCTTGTTGTCGGAAATTCCGACCGTGTGTAGGCTCCATCACACATTTTCCATCGGATTTTCCGACACACAAAGTTTGAGAGCAGGCTATAAAATTTTCCGACAACAAAATCCGTTGTCGGAATTTCCAATCATGTGTACACAAATCCGACGCACAAAGTGCCACGCATGCTCAGAATAAATAAAGAGATGAAAGCTATTGGCAACTGCCCCGTTTATAGTGCCGACGTACGTGTTTTACGTCACCGCGTTCAGAATGATCGGATTTTCCGACAACTTTGTGTGACCGTGTGTATGCAAGACAAGTTTGAGCCAACATCTGTCGGAAAAAATCCTAGGATTTTGTTGTCTAAATGTCCGATCAATGTCCGACCGTGTGTACGGGGCATAAGGGTTTGGGCGCTATTTGGTTACAGGGAACTATAGTAAATTCGATTTTGGGAGTATTTTCTCAACAGCACTATAGTGAATACCGTTTTAGCGCTAATTAGCGGCAATTAGCGCTAATTAGCGCCGCAGCTCTATAGTAAATGACCCCCACTATGAGGTCTAAATAGGAAGTAAATAAACAAACAAATAAAGGGTCGGGGCTACCCCGTTGGAGTGTCTTTGATAGAATGTATTTATTTCATCTAGTAAATAATGTGATAAACAGGATGGTTACCACCGCTCTAGGTGACCGGGTTCAAGCTTCCCGTCCTCCGCTGTGTGGATGATTGTGAGAGCCCCAGGTGCCAGCAATTGCTATTCCAATGGTATGTGTGTGATGGAAAAATCTGGACAGCCGCACTCCGGATTGGAAAAGTGAAAAATAAAATCCTCTTTATTGAAAAAGTAATAACATGATTAAAATCCGTACATGGCTTTGTTGGGATAATGCAGCATAACCGCTAACGCGTTTCACGCTCCCATAGAGCGCTTACTCATAGCTGGTTTGTACGAAAGTGATCACCACTTATATACACATAATTTATCTACCACATGACTACATATTGATTATTTGATTCTAAACAGCTGATCGTTAGTCTGTGTGGGATCTCTTTGGCATAGATTTGATTGGATGTGCGTCTTATAGTGGAATCACTAATGAAGATATGAATATATAAATGAAATGTATTCATATTGGCAAATGTCAACATATATAAATCATAAAAAATTCTATTCAAGGTTGTCGAAAAACATGTTTGTTATTTTCCAAAACCACAATAATGAGATGGGTGCTGGAATTTGACGTTCAAACGTATAAATTATCATACGGATAGGCGCAAGTATGGGCAAACTATGTGAGCTGGTGGCTGCGGTATAATGTAAAAGGTGTATAGAATGAGAATTGGGTTTATATACATGTGATGAAAAGATGTGCATCCAACACCACTATCGGTGTCTACAAAAAAAGACTAAGTATGTGTATATGGTGCAAAAATATATGCAAAATATTTAAACGACATAAAGATAAAAATAAAAATAAAAATAATGATGAAAAGCAATTCTTTATATGTGTGTGTATGTGTATGTACACGATGATTTCAACTTTCAAAAAACGTGATGACATATGTGAATTGGAAGCTGGGCAGAAAACTGGCGTCCTGTCGCAATAATGCGACCAAAAGTCTCCTGATTTGCAGGAGTACATGTGTGAATAAATGCTTTTGCTTCAATTCCTGCATGTGTGAATATTAATCTTTGCAACATATAAAGGATTGTGAAACTTATCACTCTCTGATGACCCCGCTACTCCATCTTCACAAAAGTGCTCATTTAAAACCTTGCATCACTCCGTATGGGATGCATTCATCCCAATCAGGTAACAACATTAACGTTGCTGAACGTCTTTCTTTGAAGCAATCACATCTCTCGATGAATTGTCTTCAAGTGTATGGGCAGAACTATATGAGGTAGATAAAAATGGGACAAAATACAGTGTTTATGCACCTGTCTCTATTTTTTCTATACATAGTATGATATTGGCAGTGACCATATGACAGGTTCTTCCAATATATGTGTTTATGTCAATAGATAAGTAACAATCTCACTAAGCCAATTACTATGTGAAATAAACAACTGATCTACCTCTTTGAAGACCACCGCTCTTAAATCAACTCAAAACACATGGGAACTTTACAAAGAAGGTAATGAACCATGTACACATGTGGTAAAAAACATTTGTGCAAAGTTAGTGTTATGGTCTACCTACAGCTACCATCAAACAATAATGTCTAATTAGAAACGAGATTCAAGTGACAGTGAATGCAAAAGATATAGTAAATGGTTTCTTTTAAATGAAAGCATATATGCATATCACTAGTCATTTGCTCGTGTGGATTGAAGTATGTGTAGCCCAATAAAATGTATCGGTTACTGGGGATATGTGTAAAAAAGGAACTGATATATTGATATGTGTCCCTATATGTTTTTTTGCTCCATCATCCACCAAAAAAGAATATGGATGTGTAATCAAGGAAAAAGTTGGGAGGAAAGGGTTACAGATATATTACTCGGGGATATAGCTTCAATGTTGTTTTATTCATAGAAATGTGAAACGTCCCACTCAAAGTTTAACCCCCGTGGGATCCTGGTGTCTAACGAGAATATCCAAAGGACTTCTCGTTTGCACAGTAACTGGAATCTGTCACCTCCTCTCACCGGTGTGATTTTCTCAATGCCCTGAATAGTTAAACTGGAAGTATCTTTGTGGTGTGTGTAAACCCAGTGCTTTGATACATTGGTTAAGATCTCCTTCTCAATATTGTACAGGTGATCATGTAACCTGTCTCTGAGACGCCGTGTTGTGCGTCCAACATATTGTACCTGGCAACTGGTGCATGTAATAACATATACCACAAATTTGGTGTTACAATTAATAAACACGGGGATCGAGAATTCTTTTTGATTGCTGCTTGATTTTATGAGTTGACCCGTTTTAATGTACCTGCAGTAATTACAAGTTTTTATTCCACACTTGAAATTGCCTGTGAAATTGAGCCAATTGGATTTTGTTCGGTTGGTTGAGAACAAACTGGGAGACAGTGAACGTCCCAATGTGGGTGCTCTGCGGGATACAACCTTGATCCCTTTAGAAAGGATGTTGTTATATATAGGGTCATTATACAAAACAGGAAGGTGTTTCATGATAATTTTCTTGATTGTATTAAATTCAGAGCTGTATGGAGTAGAAAATACCGGGATTCTAGGGGACATGTCCCTTCTCTGTTGAATGTTTCTAGTTGCTTTTTTCTTTACAAGTGAAGGTCTTGGGATAGATCTTACTGTGTTGAGTGCTTTTTGTATTGATGTTTCTTTATAGCCTCGAGCTTTAAACCTGTTTGCCATGCTTTTGGCTTCAGCCTCAAAAGTATCAGGAGAGCTACATAGGCGCTTTAACCTTAAAAACTGGCTATATGGAATACCTCTGATGGTGTGTTTAGGGTGTGCAGAGTCAGCTCTAAGTAGAGTGTTGCCACTGAGAGGTTTTCTGTACAGACTGGATTGAATCGCATCACCGGACCCCGCCAGTTGCACATCAAGGAATTCTATGGATCTGGATTGCAGATTTCCCGTAAATTTTAAATTTAATGGATTGTCATTGAAATATGCCAGCCAGATATCCAAATTAGCTTCTCTATCTGATGTAATAAATAACAGGTCGTCTATAAAGCGACAGAAAAAGACCGTATCTTTGCGGCGGGGACTATTTGGTCCAAAGATGCGGGACCTCTACCAGCCCATATAAATATTGGCCAGTGAGGGGGAAAATTTGGCTCCCATAGAGGCCCCGCATTTCTGGAGAAAATAGTCCCCGTCAAACATAAAAAAATTGTGTGTTAAAAGGTACTCCAGGGCTTGTACAATAAACTCTTGTAAAATCAAAGAGAGTTTGCCTGTTTTTCTAAGAAAATAAGTGACTGCCTGGATCCCCAGATGATGTGGGATACTAGAGTACAAACTAGATACATCACAGCTGATCCATCTATAATTGTCTTCCCATTTAATGTCTTGCAGTTTGTTCAATAAATCGTTCGTATCTTTTATGTAACCAGGGAGACTGGTGGCTATTGGCTGTAAATGAGAGTCTACCCACTCTCCTAGGCGTTCATTTAAAGAGCCTATCCCCGCCACTGTAGGTCGACCTGTAAGGGTATTTAACCCCTTGTGGATCTTTGGTAGGTGATGGAATATTGGTGTTATGGGGCATTCTGGAATAAGAAATTCTTTCTGCCTAGGAGTGAATATACCCATTTGTATGGCTCTATCTATGAGTGTCGAGAGCGTGTTTTTGAAAGCAATAGTGGGGTTGGAGGGTAGTTTCTGGTATGTGTGTGTCAGATAGTTGACGCAGAGTTTCTTTTTTGTAGACTTCTACATCTAAAACCGCCCCCATACCCCCCTTATCTGCGTTTCTGATGACAATCTGGTCGTCTGCGGAGAGCCTCTTAAAGGCTTGTCTCTCCTTGACGGACAGATTGTCCTGTGTAAATTTCTTTCTGTTGCAGCTGTGAGCCAGGTGTACCAAGTCCCCCTCCACCAGTTTTTGGAATGAGTCAAGATTCTTACTTCTGGCCGCCAACGGATAAAAATCTGATCTACCCCTGGAGATTTCAATGTGTACATCCGTGGGATTTAGAGGACAAGGATCTGACTCATGTGCCAAATCAGTTAAATCCTGTAAAGCACAGTTATCAATGAATAGTATGGGTGAAGAAGGGGACTCACCTGTGTCACAGCTGTCTACAGACACATTGGGCTCATCCACTGCACAATCAAAAAAATGTTTCCTAAGAGTTAAAGTCCTTGAGAATTTATTAATGTCCAAAATTGTTTCAAAAAGGTTGAAATGTCTGCTAGGACAAAAGTTCAAACCTTTGGCCAACAGGCTGATCTCTTCTGTGCTCAGATGTTTTTTGGACAAATTAATCACACTGTGTTTTACTTCCTCGGCGTCTTCGGCATCTTCTCCCGCAGCATATAGCGTGTGTTGTTCGTGGCGTTTGTGTTTCCTACCACCTCTTCTTGTCTTTTTGTGGAGGGTTTCTTTTTCTTGGTTTGTCTGGACCTGTGAGGGTTTCCAGGGGAGCGGCTGTTGGTGGATCTGATGGATTCTGGTGGGGTTGGAGATCCGTCAAGTGATGAGTTTGACATGGTACGTGCTAGAGTGTTGTCGGCCGACTCCCCTTCATGGTCAGAGAAACTTACTCGTTTACCTCAGTTTTTGTGGGATCTGTTGGACTTGTAAAGTGGCTTGTGCCAGGTGTAGACCTTGTTTCCTTGATAGTCATCCTTATCCCGGGCCATTTTGCCTTTCTTGGTATCAATTACTGCTCTTTCCATTTGATCTAGTTTCTTGTTTAACCTTTCATCGAGTTCAGAAAAACCTTTAATCGCTTGAGAAGTGGTAAGATCTTTTTGTATTGTGGAAATATCCAGTTGTAACTTCTCTGTTTCTTTTTTCTTTGAGGCGATCAAAATCTCCATGAGTTTAACCACTTCCCGCCCGGCCTATAGCGGATTGACGGCCGGGCGGTGGTTGTGTTATCCTGACTGGGCGTCATATGACGTCCTTCAGGATAACATGCCGCCGCGCGCCCGCAGGGGCGCGCATCGCGGCGATCGGTGGATCGGTGTGTCAGTCTGACACACCGCTACACCGATCTTGGTAAAGAGCCTCCGGCGGAGGCTCTTTACCACGTGATCAGCCGTGTCCAATCACGGCTGATCACGCTGTCAATAGGAAGAGCCGTTGATCGGCTCTTCCTCACTCGCGTCTGACAGACGCGAGTAGAGGAGAGCCGATCGGCGGCTCTCCTGGCAGGGGGGGTCTGCGCTGATTGTTTATCAGCGCAGCCCCCCCGCAGATCACCACACTGGACCACCAGGGATCGCCACTAGGACCACCAGGGAAGGGAAACATGTGGATGGCCAGGTATGTACCCCAGTCAGTGCCAAATCTGTGCCAATCAGTGCCCACAAATGGGCACTGATTGGCACAATTATGTTGCAGTGATGCCCAGCAATGCCACACTTAGGGGCATCACTGCCATCAATCAGAATCATCAGTGCCACCCATCAGTGTCCATCGGTGCCACCTGTCAGTGCCCATCTGTGCCCATCTGTGCCCACCTATCAGTGCCCATCCGTGCCCATCTGTGCCAACTATCAGTGCCACCCATAACTACCCATCAACGCCACCTACGAGTGCCCATTAATGCCACCTACAAGTGCCCATCAGTGCCGCCTATCAGTGCCCATCGGTGCCACCTATCAGCGCCCATCAGTGCCACCTACCAGTGCCACCTATCAGTGCCCATTAGTGCCACCTATCAGTGCGCATCAGTGCCACCTATCAGTGCCCATCATCAGTGCCCGTCAGTGCCACCTCATCAGTGCCACCTCATTGGTGCCACCTCATCGGTGCCCATCAGTGCCGCCGTATCAGTGCCCGTCAGTGCAGCCATATCAGTGCCCGTCATTGAAGAAGAAAACGTACTCATTTACAAAAAATTTTAACAGAAACAAAGAAAAACGTGCTTTTTTTCAAAATTTTCTGTCTTTTTTTATTTGTTGCGCAAAAAATAAAAACCGCAGAGGGGATCAAATACCACCAAAAGAAAGCTCTATTTGTGGGAACAAAATGATAAAAAATTTGTTTGGGTACAGTGTGGCATGACCGCGCAATTGTCATTCAAATTGTGACAGCGCTGAAAGCTGAAAATTGGGCTGGGCGGGAAGGTGTCTAAGTGCCTGGTATTGAAGTGGTTAAAGGAACAGGTGTCTAAAGTGTCTGTCCACTGTTTTTTGAAATCTTCATCAAATAAATCTGAGGTGGGAAATTTTTTGATTCTTAGTCCTCGAGGAATGTGCAGTATTGATACATATTCTGTAAGAAAAGTAATGTCCCAATAGGCTCTAATCTCTTTAGACATTAATTGTTCTAATTTCCTGAAGAGCCTTATCAATTGTATTTCATCGTCTTCCGACGGTTGTAAGGTGTATGCTTGCAATGGCTGTCTTAGAGGATTATTAGATGGTGAGGTAAGAGTTCTGCTAAAAGCTGCTTCCACATCAGGCACTTGTGTACTGGGATGATCCATGATTTATTTCCAATATTGCTCTCTCACTCTGAGACCAAGAGTGGTCTTTCAAAAATCATAAGGTTATAATAAAGTATATATACCTTGGTGGTGCGGGGAGATGACCGAGCTGGTGGAGAGAAATATGTAGCAAAAGTCCAGATATTTGAGATAAACAGGATGGTTACCACCGCTCTAGGTGACCGGGTTCAAGCTTCCCGTCCTCCGCTGTGTGGATGATTGTGAGAGCCCCAGGTGCCGGCAATTGCTATTCCAATGGTATGTGTGTGATGGAAAAATCTGGGCAGCCGCACTCCGGATTGGAAAAGTGAAAAATAAAATCCTCTTTATTGAAAAAGTAATAACATGAGTAAAATCCGTACATGGCTTTGTTGGGATAATGCAGCATAACCGCTAACGCGTTTCACGCTCCCATAGAGCGCTTACTCATAGCTGGTTTGTACGAAAGTGATCACCACTTATATACACATAATTTATCTACCACATGACTACATATTGATTATTTGATTCTAAACAGCTGATCGTTAGTCTGTGTGGGATCTCTTTGGCATAGATGTGATTGGATGTGCATCTTATAGTGGAATCACTAATGAAGACATGAATATATAAATGAAATGTATTCATATTGGCAAATGTCAACATATATAAATGATAAAAAATTCTATTCAAGGTTTTCGAAAAACATGTTTGTTATTTTCCAAAACCACAATAATGAGATGGGTGCTGGAATTTGACGTTCAAACGTATAAATTATCATACGGATAGGCGCAAGTATGGGCAAACTATGTGAGCTGGTGGCTGCGGTATAATGTAAACAGTGTATAGAATGAGAATTGGGTCTATATACATGTGATGAAAAGATGTGCATCCAACACCACTATCGGTGTCTACAAAAAAAGACTAAGTATGTGTATATGGTGCATAAATATATGCAAAAAATGTAAACGACATAAAGATAAAAATAAAAATGAAAATAAAAATAATGATTAAAAGCAATTCTTTATATGTGTGTGTATGTGTATGTACACGATGATTTCAACTTTCAAAAAACGTGATGACATATGTGAATTGGAAGCTGGGCAGAAAACTGGCGTCCTGTCGCAATAATGCGACCAAAAGTCTCCTGATTTGCAGGAGTACATGTGTGAATAAATATTTCCAATATTGCTCTCTCACTCTGAGACCAAGAGTGGTCTTTCAAAAATCATAAGGTTATAATAAAGTATATATACCTTGGTGGTGCGGGGAGATGACCGAGCTGGTGGAGAGAAATATGTAGCAAAAGTCCAGATATTTGAGATAAACAGGATGGTTACCACCGCTCTAGGTGACCGGGTTCAAGCTTCCCGTCCTCCGCTGTGTGGATGATTGTGAGAGCCCCAGGTGCCGGCAATTGCTATTCCAATGGTATGTGTGTGATGGAAAAATCTGGGCAGCCGCACTCCGGATTGGAAAAGTGAAAAATAAAATCCTCTTTATTGAAAAAGTAATAACATGAGTAAAATCCGTACATGGCTTTGTTGGGATAATGCAGCATAACCGCTAACGCGTTTCACGCTCCCATAGAGCGCTTACTCATAGCTGGTTTGTACGAAAGTGATCACCACTTATATACACATAATTTATCTACCACATGACTACATATTGATTATTTGATTCTAAACAGCTGATCGTTAGTCTGTGTGGGATCTCTTTGGCATAGATGTGATTGGATGTGCGTCTTATAGTGGAATCACTAATGAAGACATGAATATATAAATGAAATGTATGGTCACTGCCAATATCATACTATGTATAGAAAAAATAGAGACAGGTGCATAAACACTGTATTTTGTCCCATTTTTATCTACCTCATATAGTTCTGCCCATACACTTGAAGACAATTCATCGAGAGATGTGATTGCTTCAAAGAAAGACGTTCAGCAACGTTAATGTTGTTACCTGATTGGGATGAATGCATCCCATACGGAGTGATGCAAGGTTTTAAATGAGCACTTTTGTGAAGCTGGAGTAGCGGGGTCATAAGAGAGTGATAAGTTTCACAATCCTTTATATGTTGCAAAGATTAATATTCACACATGCAGGAATTGAAGCAAAAGCATTTATTCACACATGTACTCCTGCACATCAGGAGACTTTTGGTCGCATTATTGCGACAGGACGCCAGTTTTCTGCCCAGGTTCCAATTCACATATGTCATCACGTTTTTTGAAAGTTGAAATCATCGTGTACATACACACACATATAAAGAATTGCTTTTCATCATTATTTTTATTTTTATTTTTATCTTTATGTCGTTTAAATTTTTTGCATATATTTATGCACCATATACACATACTTAGTCTTTTTTTGTAGACACCGATAGTGGTGTTGGATGCACATCTTTTCATCACATGTATATAGACCCAATTCTCATTCTATACACCTTTTACATTATACCGCAGCCACCAGCTCACATAGTTTGCCCATACTTGCGCCTATCCGTATGATAATTTATATGTTTGAACGTCAAATTTCAGCACCCATCTCATTATTGTGGTTTTGGAAAATAACAAACATGTTTTTCGACAACCTTGAATAGAATTTTTTTATCATTTATATATGTTGACATTTGCCAATATGAATACATTTCATTTATATATTCATGTCTTCATTAGTGATTCCACTATAAGACGCACATCCAATCCCATCTATGCCAAAGAGATCCCACACAGACTAACGATCAGCTGTTTAGAATCAAGTAATCAATATGTAGTCATGTGGTAGATAAATTATGTGTATATAAGTGGTGATCACTTTCGTACAAACCAGCTATGAGTAAGCGCTCTATGGGAGCGTGAAACGCGTTAGCGGTTATGCTGCATTATCCCAACAAAGCCATGTACGGATTTTAATCATGTTATTACTTTTTCAATAAAGAGGATTTTATTTTTCACTTTTCCAATCCGGAGTGCGGCTGTCCAGATTTTTCCATCACACACATACCATAGTAAATAATGTGAGTGTAGCGCTGACAACTTTTGTTTCTAGTCATATGTGCTGTTGTAAAGGTAATAAGTTGATATAGCGCCATCTAGTCGCCAATTATAAGGGTACTGTCAGGGATCTACCAGCACCAGATCAGGGCGCTTGCATGCGTCTAGGAGCCGGCGCGTCCCTGCTCAGACACAGCGCCAAGCTGCCACTGTTGCCGTGCGTTAGCGCGGCGCTCGGGCACGCGCGGGTGCACGGCGCGGGTGCGTGCACGCGCGCGCGCGTCCGCGTTAGCGCCGGTTTGGCGCCAATCAGCACATAAAAGTTCCCCTGTTCCATGGGAACATTGCTGCTTCGTCTCAGCTCTGTGACTCTGCTTGAACCTGTATCCTGATTGCTTGTTACCTGATTGACCCGGCTTGTTTGACCATCCGACCTGCTCCTATCCCGACCCGGCCTGCCTGACCTCTCTACTATCTGAATCTGCTATCGTTGCCGACCTCTGCCTGCTCACCGACTCTGCCTTGCCTGCTGTGATCATCTGTGCCAGTTACCTGCCGACCCGGACTGTTTGACTCTGCTTGTGCCTGCCAACCTACTTGCTGTTGCACCTTCAGCTTCAGCCTAGTGGTTCTCTCACCTCCAGTGTGTCAGCCTGCTTCTGTTCCAGTCTCCTCTCACCTGCAGTCCAGCGTGTCAGCCTGCTTCTGTTCCAGTCTCCTCTCATCTGCAGTCCTGCCATCCCAGGAGGGATCTCTACTTCTACATCAGAGACTATACTCCAACAGGCACTCCTACCCCACTGCGCTCAGGAGACCACTGTCCCCATTCCAGTGGCTCCTGAACCAGCGTTGTATGAGAGGTCTTCTCCTACAGTCAGGCTCTCCTACCAGGTACCTAACGGTACGAAGCAGCCATGACTGAGCCTGCAGGAGATTCCTCTCCGTTGAAAGAGATATGCACCCACCTTGCGGCCCTCACCCAAGCCGTACAATCCCTCCAGGATAACTACAACAGATTGGAGGGACAAGTTCAGAACCTTGCAGGGCCTAACCCCCAGGCCTCCTCCTCAGCCGCAACCCCGGTACAGACGATTCCTGGTCCTTCCGTAGTAATGCTCCCACCTGAACCAAAGGTTCCCACTCCCGACAGATTCTCTGGAGACCGGGCCAAGTTCCGGGCTTTTCGCAATGCCTGCAAGCTCTTCTTCGCATTACAGCCCCGAACTTTCTCACTGGAGGCCACTAAGGTGGGATTCGTGATCTCCCTCCTACAAGGGGAACCTCAGACCTGGGCTCATCGTCTACTTGAGGGGGACTCAGCACTGACCCAGTCCTTATCTTCCTTCTTTGAATCCATGGCACAGATATATGAAGACCCCCAACAGACTGCTACAGCTGAATCCGCTTTGTTCACACTCCAGCAAGGCCGCAGACCGGCGGAGGACTATATCATGGACTTTAGACGTTGGAGTGCAGACACTCAGTGGAATGATGCGGACCTGCGTCACCAGTTCCGCTTGGGCCTATCTGAGGGATTAAAAGACGAACTTGCCCGAGTGGGTGTACCAAATACTCTTGAGGCCTTGATTAACTTGACTATTCAAATCGACCGACGTATCCGGGAACGTCGATCTGAACGATCTGCTCTTCAATCCCGCCCGATTTGAATGACAACCAGAGCACCACTTCCAGCAACACGCTATGTACCCCCATCCAGTTCTAATCCAGCTAATGTCTCACCTGACTCTACGGAACCGATGCAATTGGGCCTGATGCGACCTGCCTTATCGCCTGAAGAATGGGCCCGACGCCAACAACTGAATCTGTGCCTCTACTGCGGTGGGACTGGACACTATGTACTGAACTGTCCTGTCAAAATAAGTAAGTGCCCATCTGTCGTGTTTACCAGTCTCTCTGCTCTGTCTGCGAACTCTACCCACATTGCCATTCCTCTGTCTTTACAGCTGCAAGAAGCGACAATAACGGTCAATGCCATCATTGATTCTGGAGCATGCAGTTGCTTTATTGATTCTAACTTTGCCAGCCAGCATAACATTCCATTACGAACCAAGACCCATGGACTTGCTGTATTTCTAGCTGATGGATCCCGCATCAGATCAGGACAAGTAACCCAGGAAACCTTGCCTCTGCCTGCCTCTACTTCCTCCCAACACAAGGAACTGCTGGTTCTTGATGTCATTTCCTCTCCCATGTTTCCCATCATCTTGGGCATTCCCTGGCTGCAGGCCCACAATCCATACATTCATTGGACATCTGGAGGGGTGAAATTCTCATCTTCTTACTGTCATGAACACTGTTTTAAGAAAGATTCGGATTCTCCATCCACCCTACTTTGTTTAGACACCGACCAGAAACTTTGTCAGGTCATACCTAGACAGTATCATGAATTCATTGATGTCTTCAGCAAGAAGGGGGCAGACTCTCTTCCACCTCATCGCCCCTACGATTGCCCCATTGAATTACTGCCGGGATCCGAAATACCATTTTTCCATTATCAGAGAAAGAGCAGGAGGTCCTTAAGACATATATAGATGAGAGCCTGGCCAAAGGTTTTATACGCCACTCTACCTCTCCAGCTGGAGCCGGAATATTTTTCGTCACCAAAAAGGATAAGTCTCTCCGTCCGTGTATAGACTATCGTGAATTAAACAAGATCACGGTCAAAAATCGGTATCCTCTACCCTTGATACCTGAACTCTTTCAAAAATTAAGGACTGACGTTATTTTCACTAAACTTGACCTGAGAGGGGCATATAATCTGATCCGTATCTGAGCTGGGCATGAATGGAAGACTGCATTCCGAACCCGATTCGGGCATTATGAATACCTGGTCATGCCCTTTGGACTCTGCAACACCCCCGCAACCTTTCAACATCTGATTAACGATGTTCTCAGGGACTTTCTAGATGTGTTTGTAGTCGCATACTTGGACGATATCTTGATTTTTTCAGAATCCCGTGAATTGCATCAGGAACATGTCCGCAGAGTTTTGGGCCGTCTCCGCTTACACAATTTGTATGCAAAAGCAGAGAATTGTGAGTTCGAACAACAGAGCATTCAATTTCTGGGGTTAATAATCTCAGCAACAGGTATCAAGATGGATCCACAAAAGATTTCTGCTATTTTGGACTGGCCGGTACCCTTGGACAAGCGGTTCGTGGGGTTTGCAAACTTCTACAGGAAGTTCATCAGAGGTTTCTCAGCCATAATTGCTCCCATCACGCAGTTAACCAAACAGAATATCCGTTTTTCCTGGAACCAACTTGCCCAAGATGCCTTTGAAAATCTCAAAAGATTGTTTACTTCAGCACCTATCCTCAGTCACCCCGAACCTTCTCTACCGTTTATTTTAGAGGTTGATGCCTCCGAGATTGCGGTAGGTGCGATCCTGTCACAACGCAAAGGTAACAAAGAGGTAATGCACCCTGTGGGGTTCTTCTCCCGTAAACTCTCCCCTGCGGAGAAGAATTATGACGTTGGTGACCGAGAGCTTCTCGCCATTAAAACTGCACTGGAAGAGTGGAGGTACCTGTTGGAGGGGGCTATGCATCCAGTACTAATTTATAATGACCATAAAAACCTGGAATACTTACGATCTGCCAAACGGCTGAAGCCTCGACAAGCCCGCTGGGCTCTGTTTTTCTCACGTTTTTCCTTCCATATCACTTACCGCCCAGGCTCAAAAAATATTAAACCGGATGCATTGTCACGAATGCACGACAATCCTAAGGACTTATCTACTCCTGACACCATCTTACCTGCAAACAATTTTCTATTACTACAAACAGATTTACTTTCCCTGATTAAGGAAGCATCCTCTGAGTCAGCCAGGCCTACTGGGATTTCTTTAGTAAGTAGAGATGGTCTGTTCTGGAAAGGAAGCCAAATTTTCGTTCCTGAAAATGTTCGGGTCAAGGTCTTGACACTTCTCCACGATCATCCATTGGCAGGTCATTTTGGAGTTCGCAAAACCCTGGAACTAGTGCAGCGTACATTCTGGTGGCCCAATCTGAAAGACTTTTGTGAAAAGTATGTCAGTTCCTGTCCCATCTGCATTCAGAATAAGTCATCCAGAAATCGAGCTTGGGGCTTATTGAAACCATTGCCTGTACCCGACAGACCATGGAAAATGATTTCTATGGAT
This sequence comes from Lithobates septentrionalis, assembly GCA_037952835.1. Lineage (NCBI taxonomy): Eukaryota > Metazoa > Chordata > Amphibia > Anura > Ranidae > Lithobates > Lithobates septentrionalis. Next base: position 1,972,101 of record JBBDGP010001170.1, read on the forward strand.
TTTATTGTGGAGCTTCCATGTTCTGAAGGGTGCTCAGCCATCTTTGTAGTAGTGGACCGTCTAACCAAGATGGCTCATTTTTTACCTTTAAGGGGAACCCCGTCTGCCACCGAAACTGCTCGCATATTTGTCAAGGAGATCATCAGACTTCATGGAGTACCTGTAAACATAGTTTCGGATAGAGGGGTTCAATTCACCTCACGTTTCTGGAGATCCCTGTGTGAAACCCTAAAAATTGAATTAGCCTTGTCCTCAGCCTATCACCCTCAAACGAACGGTCAGACAGAGAGGACTAATCAGACCTTGGAACAATACATCAGATGTTTCACATCGTTCACACAAGATGATTGGGTATCCCTACTACCCTTAGCGGAATTTGCTTACAATAATGCCAAACATTCTGCCACCGGTCAATCTCCTTTTTTCGCCAATTATGGCTTTCACCTAACCTTTTTACCTGATTTCCTTTCAGAGTCTTCGGTCCCAGCAGTACAAAGTACAGTGGAGTTCCTCAGTCACAACAGCCGGTTGTTGCAGGAAACAGTGTCCAAGGCTCAGGCAGATGGTAAGAGAATCTTCGACCGGAAAAGAAGGGGGGAGCTGAACTTACAAATTGGCAATCAGGTATGGCTTTCTACCGTTAATATCAAATTAGCATGTCCTTCTAAGAAGTTGGCACCTAGATTCATGGGACCCTTTCCGGTTAAGAGGAAAATTAATGAAGTGTCTTATGAACTGACTTTACCTGATTCATTGAAAATTCATCCAGTTTTCCATGTATCTCTGCTCAAACCTGCTGTACCTGATCCCTTTCCTGCTAGAGGGACAAGACCTCCTGAACCTGTGGTAGTTAATGGCAGTGAGGAATTTGAGGTTGAGGCTATCCTTGATTGTAGAAGAAGGCAAGGGCAAAACCAATTCTTAATCAAGTGGAAAGGCTATGGCCCAGAAAGTAACTCGTGGGAACCGGACAGTAATGTGCATGCTAGGCATTTAGTACGCGCCTATTTCTCTACTCATCCTGAGAAGAAGAGGTTGTTGGGCATCCGGAGGCTGCCCCTTGGGGGGGCAATGTCAGGGATCTACCAGCACCAGATCAGGGCACTTGCATGCGTCTAGGAGCCGGCGCGTCCCTGCTCAGACACAGCGCCAAGCTGCCACTGTTGCCGTGCGTCAGCGCGGCGCTCGGGCATGCGCGGGTGCACGGCGCGGGTGCATGCACGCGCGCGCGCTTCCGCGTTAGCGGCGGTTTGGCGCCAATCAGCACATAAAAGTTCCCCTGTTCCATGGGAACATTGCTGCTTCGTCTCAGCTCTGTGACTCTGCTTGAACCTGTATCCTGATTGCTTGTTACCTGATTGACCCGGCTTGTTTGACCATCCGACCTGCTCCTATCCCGACCTGGCCTGCCTGACCTCTCTACTATCTGAATCTGCTACCGTTGCCGACCTCTGCCTGCTCACCGACTCTGCCTTGCCTGCTGTGATCATCTGTGCCAGTTACCTGCCGACCCGGACTGTTTGACTCTGCTTGTGCCTGCCAACCTACTTGCTGTTGCACCTTCTGCTTCAGCCTAGTGGTTCTCTCACCTCCAGTGTGTCAGCCTGCTTCTGTTCCAGTCTCCTCTCACCTGCAGTCCAGCGTGTCAGCCTGCTTCTGTTCCAGTCTCCTCTCATCTGCAGTCCTGCCATCCCAGGAGGGATCTCTACTTCTACATCAGAGACTATACTCCAACAGGCACTCCTACCCCACTGCGCTCAGGAGACCACTGTCCCCATTCCAGTGGCTCCTGAACCAGCGTTGTATGAGAGGTCTTCTCCTACAGTCAGGCTCTCCTACCAGGTACCTAGCAGGTACAATACTTTTATTTTTCATCATTTTGAGAAGTGACATGGAAGTGATTGATTGTTTACTTCTGGACATTAACTATGACCTACCCACAATGCTCATGGACCAGAGGAGAACTGAACTGCATTGTGGGGAGGATATAAAAGGGCTGGGAGCGGCCATCTTAGGTCTCTTGTTCCTGGGACGCGTGGCCTGCCAGCAGAACTCTGTGCGTGTGTGTGTCCCACAGGGTTGCAGCCTACTTGGTGAAGAAGTGGAGCAGCAGCAAGGATCCTGCTATTGATCACAGTGCGTTGGAGCAGCAGAAGGGATTGTTCCGGGAACCCGTGGGGGAGATAACCAAGGACTAGTGAATGGAACGGTATGACAGCATGGTTGTGGCTCCATATGAACTGAGAACTGCTGTCCGGGTTCAGTGCAGTGAGAGGGTTAACGCCCAGAAGTTTGTTCAACATTACACACATTTATAGCTGTTACAGTGTGTTGCTGGGATTGATAGTCCCACGGAACAATTAAGTTGGAAAGCATTACATTTACACAGACTTCAATATCCAGGGATTGATACTAGATGTCTGTCTCCTTCAAGTAAGAATACTCAATCAATTTGCTTGATTATAATTACTTTTGTGTATCACCTTGCACTGCGCAACACTCCAGAACTCTCTTGTGGATTACAAATACTAATTTATAGCTAGCCGAAGGTTGAAGACGTCAGCACTATCTCTTTTATTGCATCTAGTCATAGAGGATAGTGACTTTACTGTTTAAAGCAGGGGGAGCTCCCTGATATCTATATTGTGGGATATTCGCATTCCTGTGTCTTTGCGCTTGCTACAGTGTGCTGGAGGTGGGAAGGTGTCCAGAGCTAAGATGATTTCACTCTGAACACTGGTCCCACCTGGAGACGCACCAATAAGGGGACTTTTCAGGAAGGTTCTGTGTGTGTGGATATATTTATGTATATTTGTGTATGTGTACAAATGCTGTTGTAAATATTTACTGTACTGTCACACTACGTTGGTGTGATAGTGTAGTCACTGTAATAACTTTTATATATACATATCATTTAAGTAAAAAGATGTCATTTTGGTTATCACAGAAGTTAGTGTGCAGTGTTGTTTTTCTCCTGCAGGTGGAGTCACAAGCACCCAGGTAGAGGTAAATATATATAAGTGTCAGATATATATATGTATATATTGTGAGCTATAATTGGTATTAGTGTCACTACAACACTGCACTACAGTTGTGTCAAGGGGACTGAACAAGTTAAGAGGGGTGAAGAGATCAGAGAACAGGCCCGATTATAAATCAGCAGCTCCACCGTGAGTTATTGCTACATGAGTTTATACTGTACAAACTTGTGAGCCTTATTTAAAAAGTGTAAATAAAAATGTGCATTTATCCTTTTTATAGCCATTCAAAATTAAAGTTTTATGCAACTTTGATTATTTGTATCAGATAAATAGGGTTTATTTTTGGTTAGTAATGAAATGGGTTTACTGGTTCAACCATCTTGTCAACCTCTTTATAGTTAATATATTTAAATAAGAAAAAGGCAGTGGTCAGTTAATACCCACAAGATGAAAAAAAAGCCAGGGTTATCAAGCATGTGCCACCATCAGTTTTTTTGTTTTTTTTTGTCAACGTGATCCATGTGCATTAGGGTGTTTCATTTTTCCAAAGATGTGATTTTCATATGACTTTGCTTACGCCCCGAGTCTCAGTGATGTAAAAGATATATATGCCAAATTTCAAGAAGATTCGATAATATTTAGGGATTTCACACATTGATCACTTTTATCAAAGCAAAGTCTGTGGGCTTCACTTGATAAGAAGTCATATACAACAATGCTGGATGAAGAAAGTCCCGTTCAAGGCTTTCTAGAAGAACGAGTGAAAATGGTTAACTACATCCAAAATGTCCTAAAAGATGGAAGTCATCCAAGAAAAGACTACAAAGAAACAAACATAGGATTGTTTTTTTTGGACAAATGTATTACTCAGGCTGTTAAGGAAAATATGACAAAAAATTTAGAAACCAAACCTGCAAAGAAAAAGGAAGTGAAACAATTAGAGGGTAAAAACATGTTTTTTGAAGGAAAAGACCTGAGCCATTTCGTTACTAAAAAAACAAAGATGTTCTTTGAATTGTTTGGGATCCATGATGTGACAGAATACTGCAGTGATTCTCTAAGAAGCCATGTGAACACTCTTATGCTCCGTACACACGGTCGGACTTTGTTCGGACATTCCGACAACAAAATCCTAGGATTTTTTTCCGACGGATGTTGGCTCAAACTAAAACAAGTATGTCGGTACTATAAACGGGGCAGTGGCCAATAGCTTTCATCTCTTTATTTATTCTGAGCATGCGTGGCACTTTGTCCGTCGGATTTGTGTACACACGATCGGAATTTCCGACAACGGATTTTGTTGTCGGAAAATTTTATATCCTGCTCTAAAACTTTGTGTGTCGGAAAATCCGATGGAAAATGTCTGATGGAGCCCACACACGGTCGGAATTTCCGACAACACGCTCCGATCTGACATTTTCCATCGGAAAATCCGACCGTGTGTACGGGGCATTAAGGTTGTCAATGATACTGCAGAAAGAGGAATTGCTCTGATAAAAAAGTATAACGAATCGGTCAGGGATGAACAACAAAAACAATTCTTGTTGAGGGTAGTCGAGGATCACAGAAAAGTCGCTACCAAGCGAACAAAACAAGGGATTGCATCGTTCAACGTTGATTAATATAACACATGTTTTGCCTATCATATTACCTATTAATCTTAGTGTATAGTTTTAATAGTATTTTAAGTTTGTGATTTCTAGTTTTCCCAATAAAAGTAATTAACATTGAAAAATCATATTTTTTGCCTACTTTTACAAAACAGATCAAAGTGTGCAACCTCTAAATATTATACAATCTTCTGGAAATTTAGCATCTATATCTTTTATATCACTCAGACTCGGGACGTAAGCAAAGTCTGCAAACATTTTACAGTTTATTTTTTTTCCATTAGAAAATGAAACACCCTAATGTGCATGCATCTCTGTCTTTTTTTAAAATACAATGGAAAAATAATGTTTTGAATTTCTTCCAACAAGCAATGTTTGTCCGCCTTTAATGAACGGACGGTTAATAAGATTGTCCGGAGGGGGCGTGGCGACCGGGCTCCAAGATGGACGCTTAGTCTAAGAGCTCCGTCCGTCCGCCGGAGAAAATCCACCGCCATCCGAGTCCACCGGCTCCATCCACGGGAACAAACACCGGCATCCTTTACACAGCAACCCGTGGAACAATATAAAGATGCCTAGACGAAGAAAAGACCCCCAGCAGCCGCGCAAGCTCTCCAGCTATTTTCCCTCAGAGACGAGCGGGCTACGACAAAATGGCGGCGGCGCGCGAGATCAACGGCCTGATCACAGGGCCGCAATTCATAACAACCACCGCGGAGTGCCGTTAAACTCATCCTGCGCTGCCAAGGCTCCCAGTGAATCATCCTCAGGGCCGGCCAGCCCCACTACCAGAAGCCCAGCTAAATCTAAACCCAGGAGAGACTCCCCTGCTAGGCCGCACACTGACCTTAACATGGAGGTAAGCGGGCAGCAACACTCCTCTACAGCACAGAGGGCACCTGAGGGAGATCCAATAGCAGATTTCCCCACAGCAGACAGACCCATCTCTGACACTACCTTAAAGGAAATGTTATTATCACTACGGTCATCTCTGCAAGCTGATATGATCAGGGGGATTAACAAATGCCACAGAGAAGTACAAGCACTAGGCACCAGAGTAGATCAAATAGAACAAAAGATGGAGGAATATACCTCATCATATAATGTGATGGTAGAGGCCCACACAGCACAGGGGGAAGATATAACATGGATGAAGGATAAAATCGCAGACCTCGAGGACAGGTCCAGGAGGAATAACCTCAAATTGCGGGGAATCCCAGAGTCTGTCCCCCCTAATCAACTGCTGCAATATGCACAAGCCATGTTCTCCACGCTAATACCAGAATTAACAGCACAAGAACTCACTGTGGACAGGATTCACAGAGTCCCCAGGCCATCATTCCTTCCTGATGACATCCCACAAGACGTTCTTCTGAGAGTTCATTACTACCACGTAAAAGAACGAATACTACTGGAGTCCCGTAAACCGGATAAAATCTCTCCACCATACGCTAACATAAGGCTACTCCCCGACCTCTCCAGACATACACTACAAAGGCGCCGCAACCTGGCGACTATTACTAAAGCGCTAAGGAACCACAACATCCTCCACAAGTGGAAATATCCAGCAACGCTTTCGATCACCCATAATGGAACCACCACACTGGTTTCCACGTTGGAGGAAGGAATTGCCAATCTGAGAAAATGGAATATCCTTCCAGATCAAGCCGCAAACCATTCCACCACAGATAACCTACAATCCATGCACAACGATTGGCAAGTGGTGTCTAATAAGCGAGCACATAAGAAAGCTGCCGGTGGTAACTCATAAAACAACCACCTGAAAACATACGAAATTCTCCGGAGACAGGAGATCTATGTTTGAATTCTCCTCTACCCCTCCGAGTAACAAGCAGTAGACATCACTGCACATGGATCCGTTTCAAGATCCTCTTCTTATATTACACATGTTGACTTTATTTTTTGTTATTTTTACCCTTTGTTCTTTTGTTTTCCATTCGATATACACAGTCATCCCCGTATCCATCTTATTCCAACAGAAGACACCTGGCATCAGACTGCTTACCCACTACGGAAGGAACCATACCACAGAAAACCGCACGGTCACAGTGAGTACCTGCACCACACAACCAAAATGCAACACGCGATACCCAAGCAATGTCGATTACATGCCTCTCCATTAATGCCCGGGGTCTGAACCACCCCGCTAAAAGATTTTCCTTATGGAAGGAAGCATGCAAACACAGAGCCGACATACTTTGTGTCCAGGAAACTCACTTCCAAACAAACAAAACTCCACGCTGCTCCCATAAAGACTATCCACATATTCTCCTGGCCTGCACACCCAACAGAAAGAAGGGTGGAGTCTTGCTAGCCATAAACAACTCTGTATCCTTCCAACTCAAGGAATCATTTATAGACGAGGGAGGGAGATACATAATCGTCACCGGAGACATCAACTCCAAACCATATACCTTAGTCACGCTATATTCTCCGAACTCAAACCAAATTCGATTCATAAAAAAGGTACTCAAAAAAGTTAACCATATGAAATACGGTAATATCCTATTGTGCGGGGACTTTAACCTAGTTGCAGATCCTTCTCTGGATTCCACTGCCATGAACTCTAGAGGCACAGCATCTCTTCAAACCCTTCTCCGTACAGAAGAACTGTTCGACGTATGGAGATGTCACCACGCCAGTGAAAAGGACTATACCTTTTTTTCACATAGACAACGCTCATACTCACGTATAGACATGTTCCTTACAGATAAGTGGCTTCTACAACTAGCAGAATCTACTAAAATACATGACATCACGTGGTCAGACCACGCTGCGATATCTATGACTATTAAAGATAAGGGTGTCTCCACTTCACCCCCCATCTGGCGCTGCAATATACGACTATTACAGGAACCCCACACCCACACCAAAATCTCTCAACATCTTCAAAACTTCTTCCTTGATAACGTAGAGTCAGTACCGGACCCGTACACTATATGGAACTCACACAAGGCCTACATGAGAGGCATACTTATTCAACTAGGCGCCCAAGAAAAAAGACGTCATACACAAAAACTGAATACCTTACTATCGGACATTCACGACACTGAATCACTAAACAAACAAATACCCACCTCTACCCTAACACATAAACTTGCTACACTCAGGGAAACATTGAGGGAACACCTATCCCAACAATATGACAAACACTTTAGACGCTTACAACTAAACTACTACGCTAACGCCAATAGAGCAGGCAAATACTTAGCAAACAGATTAAAAGCAAGGCGTAACAAATCCAGAATAGCATATCTTAAACATCCTACCTTACATCACAAAATTATAGATCCTCAAGCTATAGCAAACCAATTTGCTGATTATTACAGCTCATTATACAACTTACACACGGACCCTGACACGCCTCAACCGACAACAGACAAAATCCAATCTTTTTTACAGGGCCTAAACCTTCCACACCTCTCTGAACACCAACTATATAGTCTTAACACTTCTTTTTCATATCAAGAAATAGAAACTGTCATAGACTCACTTCCTAACGGTAAATCGCCAGGGCCAGACGGGTTCTCTAACGAGTACTTCAAGACTTTTAAACACATTCTCTCACAACACATGCAACCAGTATTCAACAAAGCAGCCACTTCTGCAAACTTCCCTCAAGAAATGCTGAAAGCACACATAGTGACCTTACCAAAACCAGGAAAGGACCCCATTACACCGGCTAATTTCAGACCAATATCCCTTCTAAACTCAGACATTAAAGTATATGCAAAACTACTGGCCAAACGATTAATGAGCATCATTCCATCAATCATCCAACGCGACCAGATGGGTTTTGTGAAGGGGAGACAAACTTCGGATGCGACTAGGAGGATCATCAATGTGATACATTATGCTGAAACAAATCGAACGCCCTCTCTGATACTATCTATTGATGCAGAGAAGGCGTTCGATAGGGTCCACTGGACATACATGGAAATGGTATTATCCAAATTTGGTTTCAAAGGCCCCATCTTAACAGCTATAATGGCACTTTATTCGTGCCCATCTGCACAGGTATACTCAGCTGGCTTTCTATCCAAAACATTCAACATATCCAATGGGACCAGACAGGGTTGCCCCTTGTCACCGATCATCTTCAATCTCATGATTGAACCATTAGCTGAAACAATTAGATCACACCCCATGATCACCGGGTTCCAATTTGGTTCGAGCATACACACCATCAACTTATTTGCGGACGATGTCATACTGCTTTTGACCAATCCGTTGACGTCCCTAATCCAAGCCCATAAAATACTAACGGATTTTGGAGATATCTCGTATTATAAAGTGAATTTTACTAAATCCCTAATTCTAGCCTTCGGAATATCTTCCCAAATACGGAAGATTTTGCAAAACACATTGTCTTATATATGGAGTGAAAAAGGTATTACCTACCTAGGCATCACATTAACCAATTCCATCTCCACACTGGTTAAAACTAACTTGAATATACTAATTACCAAACTGGAAAAACAGTTAAGAGATATGGCGAATAAAGAAATCTCCTGGCTAGGTAGAATAGCAGCCTACAAAATGCTAATATTGCCACAAATTCTATATATATTCCGTACCATACCACTTCATATACCACAATTTTATCTCAATCACCTGTCTAAACTTGGATGGAAATACATCTGGGGAGGCAAAAAAGCTAGATGTCCCCGTAATAATCTTATTTCTCACAGGAAAGTAGGAGGGGCTGGTCTAGTAGATATAGATGACTATCTATGGGCAGTTAGACTGGACCACATCAAACACTGGTTTCATACACACGAAAATCCATTATGGGTAGACATAGAAAAGACGATTGCACCGACAAAGGACCTCACACTACTACTACTGAGTGATATATGGTCACCATGGGACTTATCGAGTTTCTCACCTACCATGCAGACTTCTTTAAAGGCATGGAGATTCATTCTCCGGATAACAGCAACTGCTGCAGGGGAAATAAACTACAGAATGCCATTGCATATATTAGAAGCAAAAATACCAATGCTCTCAGTCAAAGAACTAGTGAGATGCGGCATCACACACATATCGGACCTATATGATGGAACACAGCCCATGCACACAGAACAAATAATGACACAATACCAACTGTCTAGCAACAAACTATTCTCCTGTCTTCGAATATCACACTATCTCAAATCTCTCCCTAGACCACAAATAAAAATCTCGCCAAAAATTTGGCAATTTTACGCTACAGACAGGCAGGATACGAAAAAAGGAATTTCACTATTCTATAATCTACTCCACGACAAGCAAACCTTTAAAAAAACCATAGCAATGAGCAAATGGGAACACGACCTAGGTAATTCATTCTCCAATGAGCAATGGCAATGTGCGTTCAAGGCAATACACAAAGCCTCCCATTGTGTAAAACATTGGGAATTGACCATAAAAATAACAAACAGGTGGTACTACACACCATATAGATTAGCTTCCTTTTTATTAGATTCTTCACCACAATGCTGGAGAGACTGTGGGAATATAGGAAATTTACTACACATGTTATGGCAATGCCCGAATGTCAGGAGTCTCTGGAACCAAACATTCCAACTAATCTCCTCCCTAACAGGTATATTGACTTCCCCAAATCCGGCCTTAGCAATTCTACATTTAGGTATAGATAGGTTTCCACCAGTTTATAGACCAGTCGTGAGTCACGTTCTACTAGAGACACGACTACTAATATTACGGAATTGGAAATCAAAAAATGCCACAAACCTCTCTGATGTTACAAGAGCAGTCCACAGGAACTACACATTCGAACGTCTCATAGCAATCAACTCTATGCAATGCAATCTGTTTGATAAATGTTGGTCAATATGGCCTACACAGCAATAGCACCTCCCGAATATCTCATATGATAGAAATTCTATGTATGCGCCAAGGCAGTTCTTATGACTAAACTGATGTTTTAATACCACCCAATTCAATCTATTGCATATCTAAAAACTTTATGTATACATGTTAACCAAAGAAGTATAACTGGATGTATATTGTGTATATCGAATTACCTTACCTGATTTGTATACTGTTTTAAATGAAACTTTCAATAAAAAATATTGAAACAAAAAAAAAAAATAAGATTGTCCAAGATTTTTTTTAGGTGATATGAGCAGCTGAAATAGCAGCCCCAGTAATTCAGTAGTAGTCTCCCATACGTGAGCAATTCACAGACAGAATATAGTAATATGTTAATGTATCTAAATTTGGTTATATTTACACAAGCTTCAAGTTTCGTGGCATTTCTCTCTTTCAAATAACTATGACAGTGAGTGAAAGTGGATCCCATAACAGCAGTTTAAATAAGGTCCCACCAAATGCTAATGAATTCATTTTAACTACTGTGGCTGAAGGAGTAAATAAACCTTTACACGATTTATTAACAGTTTGCAGAACTTTTGAACAGTTATTTGTGTGAAGAAACTAATGTGGAACTAGCTTCCTTCATACCTTTTTTATGTACAGCTAGTGGATTAGGGGCGTAGTGGCGTTTTAACGTTAGAGAACGTATAAATCGGTGTAAATCCTTAAAGAGACCGAATTTGTTTGGGCCTATGGAGGGGGAAAAACCCAAACCCTTTTGGAGTAAAGACTCCTCAGAGGGAGTCAGAATGTGTGAGGACAGATTATATATTTTTATTGTACTATCCCCTGTATTGATTCTGACCTCTCTTTCTTGTTTGCTCTTCCTAGTAGCACCTCCTCTTCGTCCTCTTCGAGTTTTCTTTTTTTTTTTTTTTTTTTTTTAAAGCTCCCTTTGGAGGAAAAGACTGAAAATTTTGACTCTTTGGGGATGGTAATAAGCAGTTCGAGCCTTGTAGGTTGTGATCCTCACTATCATTCTGGACTTTGGGCCTCGCGCCCAATAGGATATAATCCTCTAAGTCACGAGACAGAGGACTAAAACTATTTTGAATGGGAACATTATAGGTCAGTTGGGATTGAATAATGGGAGGTGAAATAATGGTAGCTTCCTGCCTTGCGATGGAGGGGATGAGGGGTGTCATCAAAGGGGCGGAGGACAACAGGGGAGAGGGGTTCAGATCCAAAATGGTGGTGGTCGGTAAGGTGTCTACCGTAGTCGCTGTTTTAGATATTGCGGCTTTGGGAATAATAGGTTTGGGAGCACATCTGTCCCGCAAATGCAAATTTGCTTTAGAGATAGGTAGAGAATTTACAGTTTTTTTGGAGTTATGCTTTTTTGACTTCATATTCCTAGATTTAGATTTATTATTACTTGTCTTTCCTGGTGTTGATATCTCATTGGTCTCTTGTTTATGGTGTTGCCAATCAAAGACCTGGCCATTCCCATAATCAAAGAGGTCCCGTTCTAATTTCTTTGTTTTCTTGTAAACCAAAGCATCTTCGTCCTTCTTGACATTTCTGTCAAGAACTTGAAGCCATTTGGGAAACAAGCAGGAAGTGCTAAATTCCTGGGCAATGGTTTCCTTCTCTATTGCTTGTTGTTTTGCTAGCTCTAGTTTCCTTTCTCTTTGTGAGATCAAAATTTTGATCCATTTAATTGTGCAGAACTCTGCTAGAGATCTCCATTCCTTGTGGAGGTCTTCATCCAGGAAGCTACATCGCTTCTTGATGCGGAGTCCTCTGGGGGTAATCCCTAATTCTATATATTTCTTGAGAAAGGCCAGATCCCACCATTGTACCTGCTCATACTGTTTGGCATCTTGCCAACGAAAGAAAGCTTTCCTCATACGGATTTCAAAAGCTTCCGTATGTGGTCGTTGGGAAGGGATACCAATGGGTACATCTTGAGGTGTTGATTGGTTATTAATATTATTCCCGATGTTCTCAAAAATGGCCTGTAGCCGATGTGTTCTATCAATACTCATGATGAAAAAAAAAAAAAAAAAAAAAAAAAAAAAGGGGTATGTATATATATATATAAAAAATCTCCCGCCCTGGAGAATTACCTATGGCTAAAATTAAAATTCTGTATTGAGAGTACTCTTAACACTATGGACTGCCCCCTCAAGTGTGCCCTCAGGTGTCCAAACAAAGGCTGCTGAAAAACCAGGAAACAATAAGCAAAAACACAATACTAATCCAGCGCCAATGTGTGTAAACCCAGGGACCTCAATCAAGGCATGTAGAAAATAATCAAATAATACAAATGTATACCATATACCATATAGTCAGTCACCCATGTGACACATAACATGTACTAAGTAGATTGACAAGACTTAAAATGGGGGGGGGGGGGTTTGGGGGAAAGGGAAAGGGAAATCAGTGCAGCTGGACTAGCTGTAACTGATAGATACAGATTTAAAACAATAACCAAAGAATGTCCAGCGCTCTGAATGTCTCATAAACAGTTGCCAGCAGTCCAATAATTACAGTGTTTTTATCATACACAAACATTAAATCTCTTAACCTTTATTATTGGACTGCTGGCAACTGTTTATGAGACATTCAGAGCGCTGGACATTCTTTGGTTATTGTTTTAAATCTGTATCTATCAGTTACGGCTAGTCCAGCTACACTGATTTCCCTTTCCCTTTCCCCCAAACCCCCCCCCCCCATTTTAAGTCTTGTCAATCTACTTAGTACATGTTATGTGTCACATGGATGACTGACTATATGGTATATGGTATACATTTGTATTATTTGATTATTTTCTACATGCCTTGATTGAGGTCCCTGGGTTTACACACATTGGCGCTGGATTAGTATTGTGTTTTTACTAATAGGCAGCACTGATGGGCACTGGTATGCGGCACTGATGGCCATTGATAGGCATCACTGATGGGCACTGATAGGTGGCACTGATGGGCACTGATAAACAGCACTGATTGGGACTGATGGGCAGTACTGATGGGAACTAACATGTGGCACTGATGGGCACTGACAAGCGGCACTGATGGGCACTGATAGGTGGCAGTGAGTGGCACTGACAGGCAGCATTGATGGGCACTAATAGATGGCACTGATAGACAGCACTGATGATGATAACGATAGGCATTACTGATGGGCACTGATTGTCATCTGATATGGGCACTGACAGGCATTACTGATGGGCACTGATTTGCACTTTGATGGGCACTGATTGCCACTTTAGTGGGCACTGACTGGCAGATGATAGGCACTGATTGGCAGATGTGGTGGGCACCTCTGATGAGGCTGCGCTGATAATCAATGCGCTGATTATCAGCACAGACCCCCCTCTCACAGGAGAGCTGCCAATCGGCTCTCCGTGTCAGCGTGAACTGAGGAAAGCCGTTTACTGGCACTTCCTGGTTACAAGCTGTGATCAGCTGTAATTAGTCACAGCTGATCACGTGGTAAAGAGCCTACCTCATAGGCTCTTTACCCTAAACAGAGTTACGGTGTGTCAGAGTCACATACCACACCCCCACAGGCGCGTGATTGCGGCTTATCATATGACGTCCAGTCAGGATAACGCAACCACCGCCCTGCCATCATTCTGCTATTGGCTGGGCAGGAAGTGGATAAAGTAGTATTAAACCCAAAGGCTATCATTTATTATTTTATTTTACCAATTCTAGAGCTGGATTCACACCTATGCATTTTTAGTGCTTTTTGCATTTTGCATATTTGCACTACAGAATGTGTTCCATAGAAAATAATGTTAAATGGACTGACACGCTCTCTTCCACATGTGTCAGTTAACAGGGATGAGACAAACTGGCAAGGGACTTACAATGAAAAGGTTTCATTTATGTAAAACCTTTATCCCAAAAGGTTGCTGTACTGTAACTGATTATAATATGTGAGCTGGAGTTTGGCTTCAATTTTTTAGTGTATTTAAATCTGCTGGTACACTTAACACTCCCCTTCCCCCCAGACTGGCAATATGACATCTTTCAGGATAACATGCCAGCGCACGCCCGCGGGGGCGCGCAGCACCGCGATCGGTTGTGCTGTGTGTCACTCTGACACACCGCATCTCTGATCATGGTAAGGAGCACAGACCCTTCCTTTGTTAACAATTATAGACCCATCTCGTTACTCAACGTTGACCTTAAATGGTATGCAAAAAACATTAGCGAATCGACTCCTCCCTTTAATACCTCAACTTATCGACCTTGATCAAGTTGGCTTTGTCCCAGGAAGAAAAGCGAGAGATAACACTCTTAAGGCCATCAATGTCCACCACTGGCTCATGTCTACACATAATAAAGGATTTATGTTGTCGCTCGACTCGGAGAAGGCGTTCGACAGGGTGGTATGGGACTACACGTCAGAAACCCTAAGGGCTATAGGCCTCCCCTCCACAATGTTAAACTTCATATTAGCACTTTATTCAAGTCCCACTGCAAAAGTCTGAGTAAACGGTCACCTGTTGGATGCCTTCTCCATGTCGAGCGGTACACGCCAGGGCTGCCCACTCTCCCCTTTAATTTTTATCCTCTCCCTGGAACCACTACTAAGATGCATTAGGGCCAATCCGGATATTAAGGGCATACATATAAAACATTGCACATATAAACTAGCAGCTTTTGCAGACGAAATCCTCCTATTCCTCACAGAACCACTTACGACAATCCCGAACTTACTTAAAGATTTTCAAACCTTTAAAACCTTAACTAACCTACAAATCAATTTTTCAAAATCGACAGCCCTGAACGTTTCGCTTACCCCTGACACCTGTCAACAATGCCAAAATAATTTCCCATTCACATGGAACAAACACGCAATTACCTATCTGGGCATTCAATTACCAACCTCCCTAAATGACCTATACTCCCTAAACCATACTCCTTTGCTACAAAAAATACTAATAGACTTAAAGAAATGGTCCACGGGGCTTTTTTCCTGGTTCGGCAAAGCTGTGATCATTAAAATGAATATCCTACCCAGGATCCTATATATCCTACAAACAATCCTAATTAAAATCCCACAAGCATTCTTCTCTACTTACCGAAAAGCATGCACAGACTTCATCTGGGGCAAAACACGACCGAGACTAAGCTTTATGAGACTGACCACTCCTAAACTCCTGGGTGGCTTAGGACTCCCAGACATACGCAAATATCAACAAGCATGCCACCTTGCTAGGATTGTAGATTGGAACGTACACTCTAAACATAAAAATTGGGTCCAATTGGAACAATCCTTGTCGACACTGCCATTGTCACATCTACCATGGGTCTTACACATCCCCCCTGAATACAAACTTCACCCATTCATTCACCCGACACTAATCTCCTTCCGCACAACTTGCAACAATCAAAAAATTTCCTCCCTCCACGGTCCAATGACGCCACTCCGCCTAAACCCAGACTTTGCGCCGGGAATGCATATCTCTTTTTTAACCGACCACTGGCCCCATACAACCGTCCGCGCGGAACATTTCTTTGAAGGAGGTCACCTTTTATCCCAATCCGCATTGGCGTCAAAAATGAAAATAGATTCTTTCCCCTTCTAGACATATGTCCAATTACGACATTATTTTAGCAAACCTAAACCCAGACCTGACTGGTCTAGACAACTTACCACGTTTGAAAACCTATGTCTAAGCGAGGAACCCCAAAGACACCTGATTTCACAAACTTACACTCTATTATTTTCTGTCAATACACCCACAAAACACTGGACCAACCAAAAATGGGAACAAGATCTCTCCATAGACCTCTCTGACCTGGAGTGGGACCACATTTACACACTAATCCATAAAGGTTCGATGAATGTACAAATACAGGAAAATGCTTTCAAAATACTTTCCAGATGGTACAGGACACCTCTTATATTACACCAAATCGATCCAACGATCTCCCAGATCTGTTGGAGATGCAAAACAGAGACAGGCTCGCTCTTACATATTTGGTGGACCTGTTTCAAACTCCAACCATTCTGGAAAGAAGTCCACAGACTCACCAACCAAATAACCACATATTTCCTAGACTTTACGCCTGCTCAATTCTTACTCCATCACTCAACGGCTCCACTACGAGCCTACTCTCGCTCTCTAGCTATACATATAATCAACGCAGCTAAAATGTGTGTCCCTCTCAAATGGCGTTCCACTGATCCGCCAACCATAGCGGATTGGTTTAATCGCATACAAAAAACAATGGTCATGGAAGACCTCATACATCAAGCCAAGGATACTCCCGCTAAGTTCACCAAAACATGGGTGTGTTGGTTGCACTTTATCACCACTGATGTCTATAAAAAAACACATGAACTGAATGAATGACCTCCATGAGCTGTGGCAGGACCAAAAAGACTCCATATCTCCCCCACTCACACCACTCTCTACTCCCTTCCCCACCACTCTTTCTCACAGGCACTTACCATCCACAACCCACTCTTATTATCCACACCTTGCATATTAAAGTATACGTCCTCTAAGTCTTTCTAACTGCCATCATCGTTATCATCCCACCAATTTAACTTCCTTTCGGGATTCTAGACTGAATTTCTCCAAACCGTCTACTTTAGATTGTCTTACCTACTCTTCCTACTTCCCGGCCCATTCACAGCGAAGGTCCCTTTAGGGGTGAATGGAACCAGGATTGATCCCTGTCGGTGTGGCTGCAATCCTCACGCTCTACCTGATTTTAGCACTTACTGTCTATCATCTCACCAGATGTTGTCTACGTTATTAATTGATTGGTTTAATATTTTTTGTTACTAGTCTCAATGAGTCATATAGACACTCCCTAACATCTCAGAGCATTGGACTATGTGTAAATACTTATATACATGTCTCTCTTTACACATTTCCCCCCTGCTTCTTAGGAGATTTACACTCCATGCGTGTTTTACTAACTTGTAACACTGCCATATGAATACCAATTATATGCTTGTACCCTTGACTATTGAGATGTATGTTATGTATTACCTGTTAACCTGCAAAATCCAATAAAAACTTTTTTGGAAAAAAAATGAGGTGCTATAGATTTTTAAGGCCCTGCGATTTTTGTGCAAATGTTTATCAAATCACTATTTTCACTAAAAAACACTGAAATCCTTAGAAACAAAGAAAAAGAATGGAGTATGGAGTAAATGTATGATAAAACCTTTATTATATCAAAAGCAATTCCATGGTCTAGAAATGCATGATAATGTTTTCAAAACATACATTATGATATACAAAGGCTGACATTTTGGTAAAAATATACCATGAACACATACACTGTATACAATGATGATACATAATTATACATATTCATAAAAAAATGTGAAAAAGGCATAAATGTATTGTAAGGATGTGTGTTGTGTAAGTGAAATTTTTTTAAATAAATATGATGTATAAAAAAAATAAAAAAATAAATAAAAAATAAAATTATAAATGTAAAAAAAAAAAACCTAAGCAGAAAATGAGAAAAAAGTGTGAGTGGAGTCACAAAGGACTCCTTCCTACCTTGCATGTGTAAAGAACAATGTGAAACTAGTGATGTAGTGTCTCTCTCATGGTGAAGGATTGAAGAGTGATTTCCCGGTTAAACCCCAGCTGCGTCATACTACACTCTGTTGGTTGGATTGGGCAAAGATACGAATCACACGTCCAGCAGGATTGCCGGACACAGATCTGCACCCGTCCTCCCTAAAGCGTAAAGTGGATACAAAGCGCCCATGCCTCCCAGCGCCACTGGGATGCAGCTGGCAGGGCGCTGTACATGGCGCTGATGCACAGGAGGGCATCCCCACCACTAACCCAAAAGGGGCAGGGAGGGGAGGCACTGTTCCACATTGCAGCTCCAGACCAGACAAACAAAAAGGAACACCCTGCCCCCCCAAAAACACACGCATTCAGGTCAGGCTCGAGACTGGATTATGACCTGGTGATGTAGGCAATTTGTCTGTGTATATGAAGACTAATGCAATATATTAAAAAGAGGATATGGACAGACCGCTTAGAATCTGGATGTATAATCTCTTATGGTAATACTGATATGGCAGGTCACACAGGAAAAGTGGGTGTCTTCCACCCTGTATATAGTAAAAGGAGAAAAGTGTGACCTGACCTGTCCACAGTAAAAGGCCTCCATCCCTGGCTATATGAAATAGAAACTGACCCCCTGACTTGGTTTTGGGTTTCCTGCCTCCGCTCCAGGCCGGGCATGTGATGGGGACCCCCTCTCCCACTTCTTTCATCCTCACATGAGCCAGTTAAGTTCTTGGGCTGATCTGTAAGTATTAGTATATCCAAATACTCCCCAAGGGAACTTTTTTGTATCGTTCAGAAAGTTTTCCCTCCCTCATTTTTATGAAGGGTTTATTATATTTATATATATGATTTTTTTGTACTTACAGTGAATGAATTTTTGCATCCAAACTCCTGATGGGTGAACGTGATTCACGAAACGCGTAGAGTTTTTCTATTCATGTAATGCCAAGACAGTTCGGCTTTTATATAGCATGTACTCAGTTATGAATACATATAATTATGTATCATCATTGTATACACTGTCTGTGTTCATGGTATATTTTTACCAGAATGTCAGCCTTTGTATATGGTTAGGTATGTTTTGAAAACATTATCATGCATTTCTAGACCATGGAATTGCTTTTGATACAATAAAGGTTTTATCGTATATTTACTCCATACACTAATTTTTGCAGCAATAAGCCTCATTTAAAGTCTCATTCTTTTTCTTTGTTTCTATTTCATATAGCCAGGGATGGAGGCATTTTAATGTGGACAGGTCAAGTCACACTTTTCTCCTTTTACTTAAATCCTTACTTGCACACATATACACAATATAATACACAATTCCTGCTAAATTCCTACTAAGCTTCTCCTTCTGTGGGGTGTGCTAAAGCATACTCCCATGGAGGGCCGTGTTTACCTGCACAGGGATGCACCGATATCCTGTGCATCCCTGTGCAGGCAGTCCTATTCATGTCAATTGGGATGCAGCAGCTGCAAGGACAGTTCAGTCCCTTTCTCTGCAGGCTCAGCTGCAATACTTAGGAATGGATGGAAATCTCTGCATAGCGACTCCCATTCATTCATAAACGGGGGCATAGTAAACACTGTTTACTATGCAACCGTGACAGCTGAACATAGGAACGATCGGTATCAATCATTCAATATGTTCACCTAGGAAAGGAAAAGGGCTGGTAAACACCGCTCTCCATCCTGGCAGCCAGCAATCTGGAATCTCCACTGAATAGCAGCTGCAGGGAGGCGGGGAGGGAAAGCTGGTTGGCTGCAGTGCAGGGAGAGGTCCCAGGAGATCTGCGATGGGGAGCACTACAGGGGAGGTCAGAGTGCCGCCCCCCCAATGTAGATTATTTTTCCCCCCATTTGTGCCTCCCCTACAGCACATAAGCCAGCGGGAGGGTGGGAGGGAAAGCCGACTGGGTGCAATGCAGTTCCAAAGGTTGGGAGAAGTCCTGCAGGCGAGCATGGGAGGAGGTGACAAGGGAGCTGGAGAGAAGGAGGTGTTGAGAGGACTGAAGAGAGCAGTCTGATTGATATTTTGAGACCAGATTAGTGATGTAGCTGGAGGCAGAGTTGTGGATGGCTTTGTAAGTTGTTGTTAATACTTTGAATTGTATTCAGTGGGTGAGCGTAAGCCAGTGAAGGGATTGGCAGAGAGGGGTACTAGACACTGGAGGCGAGCAAGGTGGATGAGTCTGGCAGCAGCATTTATGATGGACTGAAGGGGGGATAGCCTATATAAAGGTAAGCCAATGAGGAGGGAGTTTCAGTAGTTGAGGCAAGAGATAAGGAGTGAATTAGAAGCTTAGCGCTGTCAATGGTTAAATGTATATCACAGAGGTCTATAATATCATAAAGGTCAGAGATAACAGATAAATAACATGATAGAACAGACACATTTCTTCAAGTCTGGACCCCTGGGACTAATTGTGTTTATGGTTACCACCTTCTTTCTGATATACAAGGTACACACACAATATCATATCTCCTGTCAGATGCAAGCTCCACCCCTGATGTACTTCATTCATAATAGGGCTTACTCATAGAGGAGTATCAAAACTTAAGTGTATTTCATAACACCTGAGATGAAAACAGTACAGCAAGAATAAGGACATACAGTATTTACCTGTATCAATTAGCTAGCAGCTTTTTAAAACTCAAACACCACTATATTAGAAGGTACCAGATGTGGGTTAGACAAATTACATATCTTAGGTGAAATAGGGATCTGATATCTATCATATCTGCATTCATTCAAAAGGTTATTCCAATGCAGGGCAATAAATATACAAGTTATCAGAATGTCACCTGTACAAAGATAGTAATACTGTATCTGAGGGAGTGGCAGCTACATGATCCTAAACACTGTTTCATCCAATCTTCGACTCCTTAGACCTCTTGATTGGTCAGATCATTTGTGTCAACAGAACCAGAAAAAGAAACTGTATCAGCAAAAAAAAACTGTATCAGCAATTTAGAGCCCTTCTTTACAATCAAAGAACATCAGTAAGATTCATTTTCTGAGAGCCACACTGATCCATCTTGTGCCCATTGACTGAACTTTGCTGAACTCACAGAACCAGGACTTTGTTAAGTATTTTCACTTTAAAATCAGTTTTGTTTTTCTGTTGCATAATTGTATTTTTTCTTTTGTAATGCCCCTTTTCTGTAAATATTTGTTTGCACCTTTTTTACCTTTTCTATTGTTAAACAATATTTAGAAAATTATTAACGTTCTCTCTGATGCTCAAAGCTAAAGCTGGCCATACACCTATAGATTATCTGCAGATTTTCTATGGTTAGATGGAAAAAGTGGGAGATTCCTCCATCCACACAGTTTAGCGAACATGGAGAAATCTGTTGCACTTTTTCCATCTAACCATAGAAAATCTGCAGATAATCTATAAGTGTATGGCCAGCTTTAAACTTAAAGAACCCCTGTCTCTTTGAAGAGTGCTGCTATACTGTAAATCTCTGGAATAGTCCTGTCTATGATGACAAGGTATATTACTGGCCTTTATAAAAAGGTCATCATTTTTTTTGAGTAGTTGATAGGCCAATAAGCTATCTGGTGGCAGTGATTAATTGCAGCGTTAACCAAACCCAGTTATGGTCACTTTCAGTCTTTTGTCATTTAGATTGTGGTCCTGCAAACTGGAAAATCATCTTTGTGCAGGGTGAGGCTGAGAGTGTCATTGCCATGTACTGGTAACAGCGCAATGGGAGTTTGACCAGCCATTTGTCACAAATTGGTGAAGGTGGCTGGGGTTTGACTCCACATTCATCACATCATACATGTTTGAAATGAAGTAGGGTAATGAAGATATTTCACATATTATTAGTCCAATA
The DNA here is from genome assembly GCA_037952835.1 of Lithobates septentrionalis. Lineage (NCBI taxonomy): Eukaryota > Metazoa > Chordata > Amphibia > Anura > Ranidae > Lithobates > Lithobates septentrionalis. Next base: position 1,993,955 of record JBBDGP010001170.1, read on the forward strand.
TCCCCTATGACTAACCCAATCATGGGTGAAACACATTGGGGTAGAGCCTGCAGCAAAAGGAGATGTGCCCATCTTTTGAGTAAACTATTACAAACCATTTTAGATTTAGCAGCAGTGCTTTATATTATTTTGCATGATATGAATGTGGGATGGATCCCCAAAAGCCTTGGCACCTGCAAACAGAGAGAGAGATGATCTCATTAATGTGCTGCTTCTCCTTCACTGTCCTATCAGAGACTAACAGTGGGTCCATGACAGCCTTGACTCAGAGGAAGTGGGTTGAATGATGCTGACCCTCATTCAACATGAAAGACTGAGGACATCTATTGGTGGAAATTATGTACTGCAGGGAGGCAGCTCTGGATTAACCCGTTCAGGTATTTGGATGTACTATGTACACTTGTACACAACCGACCATGCGGTGCCCCCCCTCCCGCTATCGGCCCACCCTCCTCCCGTGGTTCCTGGGCTGTCTCCTGCTTACTAATGCCCGGGAACACATATGCTGGTGGGAGAGAGAGACTGCAGTGAGACCGAGGCATATCCATGCCTGGATCTCACATGCAAACAATGAAACCAAAAGTAATGTCACTTCCAGTTTCATATGCACACTTTCCTGGCCAGTACAGCAAGAAAACACATCTAACCAAGCCGATCTGTGCTTGGTTAGATGGTATAAGGGCAGGGGAGACATTGAGGTCTATTAGACCCTTAATGTCTCCAAAAAGAGTACCTGTCACCTGCCCAATGCTATTACATAGGGGTTTTATTAACCCTTGTGATAAAAGTAAAAAAAGTAAAAAAAAAAATGATAATAAAAAAAAAAAAAATATATATATACATATATATTTAACCAAAATGGGCATTATATGGTGTGGTTTTGCACTAAAATTAATTTTATTATATTTTTCCTGGAAAATTTTTGTTTAAAAAACTGTTGTGCAAATATCAGGTGAAACTAAATTTTGCAATGATCACCTTTTTATTCTATGCACGAGGGAGCACCTCCCATCAAACTGCTATAAAATGGACACATGCTACTCCAGACACCTTAAAAGTTGTGCTCGAGTGAGAATGGTTCCACAAACACACAATGTGAAAGCTTGGTGAATTATACAGAAAATGAAAACTTGTAGTAAAATGTTTTTGAAAAAAAATGCCGGCATGCAAGAAAAAGAATACTTAGGAGGGGGCGTGGCCGACCGGAGCTGTAGATGGACGCCTGATACCACAGCTCGTCTCACAGGGGAGATAATCTAGCTACTCAGGCCGCACAGACAACCTAATCCAGTGCCATCCTAGCACCTGAGACACCGGGGGAACATGGCCAACGTGTCCAGGAAGGGAAATCCGGAGTACAAGCCTAAAAAACTCACCGAGTTTTCCTACAAGCCGGCGGAGCAGGTCAGTGACATCCAAGATGGCGCCGGTCAGGCCGTGCCGCGGGACTCATACACGGATCTACCGGACAAATTCCCGGTAGAAGCCACTCCATCCGACCCCCCAGCTTTACCCCCACACCCCCTGGAAGGTGATCACTTCCTAAATAACCCAGCTAAGGCTAAGATGAGGCTCGATGCACCGCCGCAGCGGCCGCTCACAGCACAAATTGAGGCCCAGGCTTTTAACCCCCTTCTCAGCAACCAGGCCCTGCATTCATTTATGGCATCCTTCCCCACCTCGGGACAGCCTGTGATGGACACCACATTAAAGGACATGCTACTGTCACTGCAGACCTCCCTCATGACAGATCTCTCCTCACTATTTGCTAAAATCTCCTCAGACATACATACAATAGATGAAAGAGTGACATGCATTGAAAAAAATATGAGTGACTGCACTTCCACAGTTAATGAAGTCATAGATGTGTGTGAAGATGTGAGAGAGGAACAAACATGGATTCGTGCCAAGCTGGCCAACTTAGAGGACAGATCTCGCAGGAACAATGTCAAACTGCGCGGAGTCCCTGAATCCATAATGCCTGCAGACCTGCCACGATACGCAAAAGAAATGATGCACGTCATTGTCCCAGAAGCATCCCCCAGGGACATAATCATAGACAGAATACACAGAATAGCCAAGCCATCCCACCTTGCTGCCTCCATTCCCATAGATGTTTTAATGAGAGTCCACTTCTTTTACATGAAAGAGAAACTCCTGCTGGGGGTCAAAAATAAATCACCACTACCTGCTCCATACACAGGAATCCAGTTTTTCCCGGATCTCTCTAAATATACTCTCCAGCTAAGAAGAAACCTGAACCCGATCACAAAAGGGCTTCAAAACCATAAAATACCATACAAATGGCACCATCCAGCGACTATCCTGGTTACTAGAAATGGTCAATCTCACATCATACATGACCTATAAACACAAAACAAAGGGTTCCCCTAGGTGGACTTTTCCGGCACTTGCAAAGGCAAAAAGTAGGGTATGTAAAAATAGAGGGCGTTTGTATATAATAAAAAAACATATAATTTTATTCGTATTGAAAAGTACAATTGATAAAAACAAGCAATAGATATCTACGGTAACATAGTAAAACTACATAGTAACCATGATAAGCAACACAAAATAAGTTGTGATGAAAAGCTCTTCTCAAGCCCGACGCGTTTCGGGGTACTTAATATCTGTACGGTCCTTCTTCAGGGGCATGGTTGAGAGAGAAGGGTTCATCTAGGCTAATTGAAAAGGGATGAAAAGGGAGGGGGGTCAAGTGGTTGGTAAAGCTTTCAATAGTATTAGATGAAAGGTTGGGATGATCAATTGATCACCTACCTGAAGATATATGATTATTTGCTTGTGAAGATTTCTAAAAACAAAGAAGGCCACGGAGGAAAGGCAGGGTATGGCAATAAGCAGTAGTGTTGTAGCTAATGTAGATGTTAATACTTAGACGGTTAGAGATGCAGGTTGGTGGGCTGCAGTCACCATGGAGAAGTGTGACAGTACTCCTGTCCCGCCCGACCCGGGCGCGCGCAAACCAGAGCGGCGTGCTGTGGTCACAGGAAGGCGTCTCTAAAAAAATAAAAAAATATAGAGGGGACCTTAAGAGAGGGTCCATAATAGGTAGGTTGAGGGTAGTGGATGAATGTGTAAATACATAAGTTAGTAGGAATGAGGTTGGTAATGGGGAGAATGTAGGGGATGATATATATGCAAGTAAAAATGCATCAAATAGGGGCTAACAAAAAAGGTCCAGCTCACATTGTACTAAAGTGGCAAAGTACATATGTATATATATATGGATTTTAGCTTAAGGGTTCAACATAATGTAGAGTAAAAGTAAATACACAATTACATGCCACAGAGTAAATATGATATGCATGGATATTGGAAAATTCCATATTAAATATTAAGTAGCGGGTGGAATGATATAGTTCAGAACAAAACAATGTTATATGAAGTGTGAAAAGGACAAATGTATTAATACAAAGCCCATGTAAGTATGCTCCTAATAGCCTACAGGGACCAGAGTAAGAGCAGGCCCAGGAGTGGTAGGGTGTAGCTGTACAGCTGAGCGGAGGAGTAATGAATATACCTGAAACTAGAGTGCTAGAGTAAAAAGGAGTAGGAAGAAGTAACTGGAAAATCATACCTTAGATGGGAACAAGAGTGCATGACAACAGCCTCACAACCGAGCGTCCGGCATATGTAGCGCCTTGGTAGGGAATGAATGGGGCTGGTTAAAGTAGTGTGGAGGTTCCAATCCGCTGGCGTCAGAATGAGGCACAGCTGTGTTGTAGAAAGCGTGAGCAGAGACGTACTATATTGACCCCCCGAGGCGAGAATGCGCGGCGCCGCCCCAACAGCGCGTGCGCGAACGTCACGGCGTTTGGAGCAGCGTCGCGCACACCCGCCCCACCGGCACGGAAGTGCCACTCCGGCGAACTGCGCATGCTCGCCGGAGTGGCAACATGGAGGCAGTGGGCGTGGGGTGGAGAAGCGCTCAAGTACCTCCCTAAGCGCCGCCCAAGAATTCTTGTGGCGGCTTTCCGTGCCGGGCAGCCGCTCTGGCCACCCGCGCCCTGGGGGGGGAGCGGGGGGAAGGGGGATGTGTCACAATAAAAAACACACAGAGGAGAACATATGAAAAATCGTATACCAACAAGATGGGGTAAATTCTACCCGATCACAATTGTTTGTATTCCTCCAAGCGTGAAGGAGCAGAAAAGGGGAAAGGGGTGGGAAAAGGAGGGGAGTTAATGAAAAAACATAGGAGGTGTTGGACAAGGGACTAGGATGAGGAATAGACAAGTAGCCTACACCAAATCAAATTATTTACTAAAGGGGTAAGAGGGAACTTAAATCATACTGGGAATTGTAAGTGTGAGTTTCTACATAGGAAAATAAACATAATAGAGTATTACACAGTATGACAGCAATGGGCAACAAGAAACTTCAAAACATATGGAAGATGTACATGTACAAATACTAGCTAAGGATGTATGGCAGACATAAATACATATTAGCTAGGGATGAATGGCAGACATAAATAAATCATATATATAACCAATGTAAGGACAAAAAGGACAAAAAAAGGGGGGTTTCCCCGAGGGGAAACGACCAAGCTGATTGTATGTCCAGATACATGGTCCCCTGGGGTACCAACTGAAAAGTAAATAGGGAAATGCATTGAAAATGATGACAAGTAATTCATATAATGATGGAGAGGGGTGGGGAGGGCGGAGGGGGAAGGGGAAAGGGAAGAGAGGGGAAGGGGGAGCATGTATGTGACAGACGTACAGCTTGACCTAAACCAAGGCCTGCACCTCCTCCACAACTGGGGAATAATCACTGAACCTCCCAAGACCCCAACAATGCGCAACGGCCCCTCTAACGCCCGCAACCGTATGGATCACCACCCCAGCTGAGGAGACCCCACAGTTAATGCCACAGTAGGCCTAACTACTACTTCTCTCATCCCCTGGAGCTTGCAAAATCTTCCATTGATTGTTCAGTTCCCTTCGTTACTAACTGTTTATACCCCCAAATAGAGGTTGAAGCGGTGTTTACACCTCCTCTACGTTTTTCTTTTCAACAAAGCACAGTTGCTTTATCGGCAGTTTGCTCATTGGGTTCGTACTATAAAGTGTGATTAACATTTTGCTCTATCTGCAGCTCTATTATCCAACCAATTCTGAATCCGGGGACTGAACTCCTTCTACCAATCGACACAGATCTTAGGATCCTCCGAAACTTAGACCGGGACAACTAACCATAAGTGATTTCTCACTCAAGCCTATTTCCATTTCCCATCACCATGCCACTAAACATTTTATCGCTAAATGCCAAGGGCCTGAACCATCCGGCTAAACGCCACTCTTTATGGAAAACTGCCAAAGCTCTCCAGAGCGACATTCTCTGTATTCAAGAGACACATCTGATAAACTCAGACTCATCACTATGCACCAACCGCCAGTTTCCACACATCTTTCATGCCTGCCATTCTACCAAATCCAAAGGAGTCATGATAGCAATCAAAGACTCAGTGGACTTCCACCTATCCAACCTACTGATTGACCCTGAAGGTCGCTACCTAATTTTAGTGTGCACCATCAACAAAATTTTCTACACCCTATCCAACATCTATGCACCGAATACCCACCAGATGAAGTTCATGCACAAGGTTATACGTTTAACCAATCAGATAAAAAAAGGTCATTTAATTCTATGCGGGGATTTCAACATTGTTCCTGACATCAACATGGACACAATGGCACCTGCGAAGAGGCGAATATCGCCATTGAAAATTTTTTTGTCCTCACAGGACTTATTTGATGTGTGGCGCTGCCACCATGGATCAGAAAAGGACTTTACCTACTATTCTCACATGCATAATTCATATTCACGAATTGATTTATTTGCAACTGATAAATGGCTCCTCCAGAATGTATGTAAATCTGAAATCCACACCACAACATGGTCAGACCACGCCCCAATATCTATTTCTATTTCAGACTCCTCTCCACAACGCAACACATTTTTGTGGCGTGCAAACAATTACATACTGCAAAGTGAAAAATACACAACAGAAATCTCCAACCATCTCACTGAATTTTTCTCTATAAACAAAGGCACAGTGTCTGACCATGGGGTGGTGTGGAATGCCCATAAGGCCTATATTAGAGGTATGTTGATCAAACTAAGCTCCCTTCACAAAAGGAAGAGGACGCAGCGTATAGATGAAATAACCACCCAAATTACCTCCCTAAAACAACAACATAAGGCTAAACCCCAAAACCCGCAAACCCACCAACTATTGAACCTAAGGCAAGAACTGAAAACCTTGCTCCTTCAATCATTTGAATATCTCCAGCGTAAACTAAAAGCCACTTCTTACGCCACCTCTAACAAAGCAGGCAAAACTCTAGCAATGAAACTTAAAGGCAGAAGACTTAAAACCAAAATTTCTCAGATTATCCACCCCACACAAATATCCCCCAGTCCAACCCTCAAGATATAGCCAACGCATTCAGCGATTACTATAGCGACCTCTACAATTTGAAACACGACAATTTAATACACCACAACCTTCACCAGAAGAGATTAATCACTTTCTCCAATTTATTCAGTTACCCACCCTGAATGGGAACCAACTAGAGAATCTCAATAAGCCCTTTACAGAACAGGAAATTCACACATCAATTGATTCCCTACCTAATGGGAAAGCCCCAGGCCCTGATGGCATAACAGCCGAATATTATAAACAATACTCCCCACAGATCGTCCCACAACTTACTGAGCTATATAACAACGCTGCCTCCTCTTCTAAACTTCCGAATGATTGCTTAAATGCATTAATAGTTACGATACCAAAGCCAGGAAAGGAACCAAACTCCCCCAAAAACTTTAGACCAATCTCCCTACTCAACCTTGACCTGAAAATTTATGCTAAGACCATCGCCACACGTCTATTAGACATCATACCTACCCTCATACATAGAGACGAGACAGGATTCACTAAAGGGCGACAAGCACCAGACGCCACTAGAAGAATGCTCAACTTGATACATCATGCGGAATCCACGAGAACATCTTCTCTGCTCCTTTCTTTGGATGCAGAGAAGGCGTTCGACAGGGTTCATTGGACCTACCTTGAAATGGTCCTCTAGAAATTTGGATTCGGAGACCACATCCTTAGAGCCATCTTAGCTATGTATACCACCCCTTCGGCCCAAGTCTTCACAGAAGGTATGCTCTCTAAACCATTCCCCATTACAAATGGCACACACCAAGGATGCCCCCTGTCCCCACTTATCTTTAACTTACTAATGGAACCTCTAGCACAACACATTAGAACCAATACTACAATATCCGGAATACAAATAGGTAATGTCTGCCACAAAATTAGTCTTTTCGCAGATGATGTTATTCTAGTACTCACCAATCCCACATCTTCCCTGGCAGCAGCACAAGATACTCTAAACTGGTTCAGTAAGGTATCATATTATAAACTAAACACAACCAAATCTTCAATTCTTGATATCAATCTTGATACCACCACCAAGAATTTACTCCAAACACAATATTCCTTTGCATGGGCAGACAAGGAAATCACATACCTGGGAATCCAACTCCCAAAAAATACTAGGAATGTCTACTCATCTAACTTTTTCCCACTCCTTCATAAAATCAAAACTGACACACAAAATATTATAAAACATGAGCTCTCCTGGTCGGGGAGATTGGCAGCTTTCAAAATGACATGTCTTCCTCAAATATTGTACTTCTTCCGAACATTGCCAATTCCAGTTCCAGCCTCCTTTTTTAAGTCCCTTCAATCAATCTTCAACAAATTTCTATGGAAAGGAAAAAAACCCAGATGCGCACATGCAAAATTAATCAAACATAGACTGGCGGGAGGCACAGGATCCATAGACTTTAGGGATTACTACCTGGCGGCAATACTTGCACAACTCCCAGAGTGGTTTCAACCTAATACCCAATCTCTATGGGCCCTGATAGAAAATCTCTCACTGATACGCCCAAACCTAAAAAACTGGCTAATGAGTACCCCTTTGGGCTCTTATGTATCACCCTCCATCTCCCCGACTATGAAGGCTTCAGTATATGCCTGGAAAAAAATGATTACCCTCTCAGAATATAACCCCCCTAAAACACTCCTCAACATACCCCTAGAGACTCTTCACCATCTGACACCTGACCTCAGACTGTCCAACTGGTCCCTCAGTGGAATACACTCACTACAACATCTTCTACAAGGTAATCAAATTAAACCCTTTTCCCAACTACAAACGTAATACGCTCTTCCCGCCACTGAAAGTTTCACATACCTCCGCATTCAACACTGCCTAAATAAACTACCTCTCCCCCTCTACAACATCCCCCAAAAGACCTGGGATTTCCTTACAAACCCCACACCACGGCCCAAAGGCATATCTTACTTCTATAACCTGCTACAGGGGAAAAGGTCCTTTACCAAGCTGCCCCCCACTATCAATGGGAAAAAGATCTCACAAACACATTTTCTGACGCACAATGGCAACTAGCTGTCAGGAACGGTGTCATCTCCGGTTTCTCCTGCTGGTGGCACTATTACATTCAGCACCAAAAGGGTGTAATTCCAGTGGCCACCAGCGGGGGTCTCCCTGCCTGGACTGCAGACTTGCCATCAAGCACACCTGTCATGATTTTGCTGGACTATATAAACCCGCCCTGAACTAACCTCAGTGCTTCAGTATTCCTCTGCTAAGCCCTTGTCCCTGCCAGTACCTGCTCTTGTTCTAGCCTGTTCCTGTTTGTTCCTGAACCCCGTTTGTGTATCCTGACCTTGAACCCTGTTTCCTGTTCCCTGCTCCTTGGTCTGCTTCATTATTCCTGGTTCCTGTTCCCTTGTCACTTTGGCCCATGCCTTATCTTTTATTTCATATTGGTTTCCTTGCTCTTGTATTATATTAGTTAGATAGATAGTTAGGTGGGTTGGGGGTTGCTGTGTTTTCACCATTTTCTTGTTTTTGGTTTGCTGTCTTGTTTTCACGTGTATCTTTATCATTAATAATAAACATGCTTTCTTTATTTACTGGTTTGTCCCTGGTTCCTTGGTGCAGCGATCTGATCACCTGCATTGGATGTTGTGTATAACATCCCCTGACAGAATACTGAAGCCATACAATCAGATCGGTTGCACCTGGGAATTGGGGCCTGAGTCCCAGCTATTGTTGAAATATGGATTTTGAAAGTATTTTGTATTTATCGCTCCTGGCAACTGATGACAGAGCCCTTTGTTATCAGACATTGGCTGAATACACTAGGGAACAGTTGTTAGAAGGCATCCGCCTAGCTCATGTTTTTATTGAGCAAGGCAGTTTTTTGTTTGAAGATGTGCAACCATTAATTTGGATTTGTACTGAGTTGGCCCTGTCTGATGTCGCTGAGGGAGGTGATGACTATACACCCCCTTTTAGTGCAGCTCAGGTAGAATCTTTAGTTTGGCTGTGGGAGGATGACTCAGCATTCTTTTTTTAACAATATTCAGCTTGTCCTCAGCAGGTGTTTGCAAAATGCATTGAATCAGTGCAGTCTCTGGTCAGACAAGCCAAGTGCAAACCTGATTCAGTGCAATCATTAATACAGGCCTGGTCAAGTCTGTTGCATTCAGCTTCTGTTAGCTCCGAATATACTTCTCTACCAATGAAATACCAGTACCCTGTTTCCTCCTTCTGCACCTACCCTGCCTTTAACTCCCCTGCTGCTTCTCAACTGCCTCCATCAGCTCCACTAAATCTCCCTTCAAAACCTACTCCCTCTGTTTTGCCATCCTTTCACTCTTCGCTTCTACCAGCTGCATTCACTACCTACAGCCCTGTACCCACTTATAGATCCCCAGTGGCTAAAACCAAAAAGAAGCGGAAGTTTTTTCCAACCCATACCATCATGCCAGTATCCAATCCTGCCTCCCCACCAGCTGATCTGTTCCAGCCTGATGTGTTCCTGTATGCCGCCCAGCCTGATGTTCCGATGCCTGCTGTTGTGCCAGTACCTGCTGTTCTGCCTGATGTGCCAGTGTCTGTGCTTGCTGCCCAGTCTGAAGTTCCAGTACCAGCTGCCCGGTTTGAAGTTCCAGTACCTGCTATACAGTCCAATGTACCTACTGTTCGGCCTGTTGTGCCAGTACCTGCTGTTCCTCCTGATGTGCCAGCACCTGTGTCCACTGTCCAGTCTGAAGTTCCAGTACCAGCTGCCCGGTTTGAAGTTCCAGTACCTGCTATTCAGTCCACTGCACCTGCTGTTCTGCCTGATGTGCCAGCACCTGTGCCCACTGTCCAGTCTGAAGTTCCAGTACCGACTGCCCGGTTTGAAGTTCCAGTACCTGCTATTCAGTCCACTGCACCTGCTGTTCTGCCTGATGTGCCAGCACCTGTGCCCACTGTCCAGTCTGAAGTTCCAGTACCAGCTGCCCGGTTTGAAGTTCCAGTACCTGCTATCCAGTCCGATTGACCTGCTGTTCAGCCTGTTGTGCCAGTACCTGCTGTTCTGCCTGATGTGCCAGCACCTGTGCCCACTGCCCAGTCTGAAGTTCCAGTACCGACTATCCAGTCCAAAGCACCTGCTGTTCTGCCTGATGTGCCAGTGTTTGTGCTTGCTGCCCAGTCTGAAGTTGCAGTACCAGCTGCCCGGTTTGAAGTTCCAGTACCTGCTATCCAGTCCGATGTACCTAGTGTTCAGCCTATGGTGCCAGTACCTGCTGTTCTGCCTGATGTGCCAGCACCTGTGCCCACTATCCAGTCTGAAGTTCCAGTACCAGCTGCCCGGTTTGAAGTTCCAGTACCTGCTATTCAGTCCACTGCACCTGCTGTTCTGCCTCATGTGCCAGCACCTGTGCCCACTGTCCAGTCTGAAGTTCCAGTACCAGCTGCTCGGTTTGAAGTTCTAGTACCTGCTATCCAGTCCGATGTACCTGCTGTTCAGCCTGTTGTGCCAGTACCTACTGTTCTGCCTGATGTGCCAGCACCTGTGCCCACTGTCCAGTCTGAAGTTCCAGTACCAGCTGCCCGAGTTGAAGTTCCAGTACCTGCTATCCAGTCCGATGCACCTGCTGTTCAGCCTGTTGTGTCAGTACCTGCTGTGCTGCCTGATGTGCCAGCACCTGTGCCCACTGTCCAGGCGGAAGTTCCAGCACCAGCTGACCGGTTTGAATTTCCAGTACCTGCTATCCAGTCCGATGGACCTGCTGTTCTGCCTGTTGTGCCAGTACCTGCTGTTCTGCCTGATGTGCCAGCGCCTGTGCCCACTGCCCAGTCTGAAGTTCCAGTACCGACTATCCAGTCCGATGCCCCTGCTGTTCTGCCTGTTGTGCCAGCACCTGCTGTTCTGCCTGATGTGCCAGTGTTTGTGCTTGCTGCCCAGTCTGAAGTTCCAGTACCAGCTGCCCGGTTTGAAGTTCCAGTACCTGCTATCCAGTCCAAGGCACCTGCTGTTCAGCCTGTTGTGCCAGTGCCTGCTGCCCAGTCTAAAGTTCCAGTACTGGCTGCCCGGTTTGAAGTTCCAGTACCTGCTATCCAGTCCGATGTGCCTGCTGTTCAGCTTGTTGTACCAGCACCTGCTGTTCTGCCTGATGTGCCTACTGCCCAGTCTGAAGCTCCAGTGCCTGCCCTCCAGGATGATGTCTCGGTGCCTGCTCTCCAGCTTGATGAGCCCGCTGCCCAGCTTGAAGTGCCCATGCCTGCTGCCCAGCTTGAAGTGCCCATGCCTGCTGCCCAGCTCGATGTGGATGTGTCACTGCCCAGCGTGATGTACCTCTGCTTTCTGCACAGCCTGATGACATGGGGCCTGCTAAAACTGTTCCTGACTGATGGCCATCTTGCCGCTGGGTCAATCCTGTCTGTCGCCTGGCTTAAATGTAATGCTCCTGTGTGGTCTGCCTCTGATGGTTTCTTTCCCGTTACCCTGCTAATTTTAATTTCCAGATCCAAACTTCCTGACCCGGGTGGTGGGGTACGTGTCCTATTTTCAGACTCTGATGGCACGTCCCCCAGTGAACTAAAAGACTCTGGCCTTGGAAGTGCGAAGAAGTCCGCAGACTCAGTAGGGAAACATTTTAAGGTGTTTCTGCACCCACTCGGACTGTCGTACCCAGGGCTGAATGGAGTGTCCGGAGGCCACTCCTTTAGGAGGGGGAACTGTCAGGAACGGTGTCATCTCCGGTTTCTCCTGCTGGTGGCACTATTACATTCAGCACCAAAAGGGTGTAATTCCAGTGGCCACCAGCGGGGGTCTCCCTGCCTGGACTGCAGACTTGCCATCAAGCACACCTGTTATGATTTTGCTGGACTATATAAACCCGCCCTGAACTAACCTCAGTGCTTCAGTATTCCTCTGCTAAGCCCTTGTCCCTGCCAGTACCTGCTCTTGTTCCAGCCTGTTCCTGTTTGTTCCTGAACCACGTTTGTGTATCCTGACCTTGAACCCTGTTTCCTGTTCCCTGCTCCTTGGTCTGCTTCATTATTCCTGGTTCCTGTTCCCTTGTCACTTTGGCCCATGCCTTATCTTTTATTTCATATTGGTTTCCTTGCTCTTGTATTATATTAGTTAGATAGATAGTTAGGTGGGTTTGGGGGTTGCTGTGTTTTCACCATTTTCTTGTTTTTGGTTTGCTGTCTTGTTTTCACGTGTATCTTTATCATTAATAATAAACATACTTTCTTTATTTACTGGTTTGTCCCTGGTTCCTTGGTGCAGCCCAGCGATCTGATCACCTGCATTGGATGTTGTGTATAACATCCCCTGACACTAGCTCTCAAGTCCACCTACAAAGCAACCCGATGTTCATCACTTTGGGAACTCACCCAGAAAATCTCGCTCCGTTGGTACTTAACCCCAGATAAGCTAGCTACATTCAACCCTCACACCCCCAACACTTGCTGGCGATGCAAATCATCTAGAGGAGACATGGTTCATATTTTTTGGACATGCCCCTCCAACCGGAAATACTGGATAGACACGTTCAATCTGCTTACCAACATTAACAAAATTCCTATCCCACCTTCATCCGAGATGGCACTTCTAAACTTAAACATAGATAGTATACCTGGACCACTCAGACACACAACAACCCACATTCTCTTAGCTTCCAGACTCAATATAACATGGAATTGGAAATCAGACACCCCCCCCAACCATAACACAAACAATAGACCTGGTCTCACTCCAATTCAGTTACGAAACAATGATGGCTACCAGCAATGGTCGTGCATCAAAAGCCAATAAACAATGGCTACCCTGGACAAACTGGACTAATGCTGCAGTCCATACCCAGAATTCCAAAGACAACCTTAAACCTTCTTGACTGAGCAATTTGTACATCATGTATGTGTCCTGCTAGTTACACTCTGACTACAGTAGAGGTTCTACACCTCAATAGACTAGAAATTGATTGTACTTAACGACTACTCATGGGAGCCGTTCTCCCCTTGCGGCACAAAGAGATCCCAATTGGTGTGCTGCGATGGGAGAAGGGGCCCGATATGTATAATTTCCCAACCACAGTACGGTGTATTTCTTTACCTATGCCCGTTTGTATGCACGCAACCCAATGACAAGCTGCTGACTGTTACATATAGTTCATTTTAGTCAATTCTTTACTCTGTTTTGAACCTATACATCACGTCGTTGCACGACGTACAATATCTTTAATTGTACCTTGTATTTACTTGCATAAAAACAATAAAATATTTTGAAAGCTAAAAAGAATATTTAGCAGATAAATGCTGTCAATAAATGTTTGAATTTGCAAAGGCATTTTAGGTTTGTGACTTACAAGCCAAACAGGTTTGGCTGCAAATAAGATCTTATTTACCAACAGATTTACTAAATACCTGGTATAAGATGATTCAGTGGTGTCCTTGTTTTTAATGTTTTAATGTCAATGTTTTTTTAAGGCTGGGTTTACACTATTGCAAATTGGATGTGGGTTTCCCCGCATCCAATTCGCATGTCAGGAGATTGTGACCGGCTCTTCCTCAATAAATTCAGTTCACACATCTCTGGGCTGGCTGCGGATCGAATTGCACAGGAGTCCTGTGTGTCTTTTGGTCCGTTTCAGGTCTGAATTCAGCCAAAAATTTGGCCCAAAAGCAGACCTTAAGCAGTGAACAGGGATGCATCGGACCCCTGCTGTGAGCCACTTCGTATGGCAGTATGAACCCAGCCTTAATGTTTCAATTATAAATTATATATTGCTTATTTGACAGTTTACAAAATATCATAACTCATGGAGAAGTAATCGTAATCCTTTTTTTTTTGGAATAATATTATCATATAGAGATTTTGCATGCTGTGAATAATATTTTTTGGGGAAGAGTTAAAAGTAAGGAATGTAAATCTAAGAAAGGAGGATGCTGTGTTAAGATATATTCTATTACATATTTATGATGCAAAAATAGCATTATATTAACATTCTCCATAGATATTTTGTAGTTGTATACTGTGCTTTCAGAAAAGTTAAGTCCCAGCATAAATACATGCGAGTTATTGATTCACACTGAAGACCTTGATACAGGTTTGATTCATTGTAAGTCTTTGATGTCTTATACTTTGATAAATCCGGAATCCTGACACAAGTCAGAATCTCTAATCATGACCATAAATAATTGAAGTTTTCAACTAGTAAACCCAACAGTGTTTGAGCCCCAAAGGAAAATGTACAAGTAACAAAACCAAGCTCATGTATACATACTGCAGATAAGTTATAATAAAACTGTAATCCAAAACATAAGTGGTGAAATAAATAATATTTTAAGCAACATTGGAAATAAATATTTGATCTGCCTTGCAATGCAAGGGACATTTAATACAACTAATAAAAAAAAACACTATATATATATATATATATATATATATATATATATATATATATATATATATATATATATATATATATATATATATATATATATATATATATATATATATATATATAGTGGGGACGGAAAGTATTCAGACCCCCTTACATTTTTCACTCTGTTATATTGCAGCCATTTGCTAAAATAATTTAAGTTCAATCTTTTCCTCATTAATGTACACACAGCACCCATATTGACAGGAAAACACAGAATTGTTGACATTTTTGCAGATTTATTAAAAAAGAAAAACTGAAATATCACATGGTCCTAAGTAATCAGACCCTTTGCTGTGACACTCATATATTTAACTCAGGTGCTGTTCATTTCTTCTGATCATCCTTGAGATGGTTCTACACCTTCATTTGAGTCCAGCTGTGTTTGATTATACTGATTGGACTTGATTAGGAAAGCCACACACCTGTCTATATAAGACCTTACAGCTCATAGTGCATGTCAGAGCAAATGAGAATCATGAGGTCAAAGGAACTGCCTGAAGAGCTCAGAGACAGAATTGTGGCAAGGCACAGATCTGGCCAAGGTTACAAAAAAAAATTTCTGCTGCACTTAAGGTTCCTAAGAGCAAAGTGGCCTCCATAATCCTTAAATGGAAGATGTTTGGGACAACCAGAACCCTTCCTATAGCTGGCCTTCCGGCCAAACTGAGCTATCAGGGGAGAAGAGCCTTGGTGAGAGAGGTAAAGAAGAACCCAAAGATCACTGTGGCTGAGCTCCAGAGATGCAGTCGGGAGATGGGAGAAAGTTGTAGAAAGTCAACCATCACTGCAGCCCTCCACCAGTTGGGGCTTTATGGCAGAGTGGCCCGATGGGAGCCTCTCCTCAGTGCAAGACACATGAAAGCCTGCATGGAGTTTACTAACAAACACCCAAAGGACTCCAAGATGGGGAGAAATAAGATTCTCTGGTCTAATGAGACCAAGATAGAACTTTTTGGCCTTAATTCTAAGCGGTATGTGTGGAGAAAACCAGGCACTGCTCATCACCTGTCCAATACAGTCCCAACAGTGAAGCATGGTGGTGGCAGCATCATGCAGTGGGGGGGGTCAGCTGCAGGCACAGGACCAAGTACAGGGATATCCTGGATGAAAACCTTTTCCAGAGTGCTCAGGACCCCAGACTGGGCCGAAAGTTTACCTTCCAACAAGACAATGACCCTAAGCACCCAGCTAAAATAAAGAAGGAGTGGCTTCACAACAACTTCATGACTGTTTTTGAATGGCCCAGCCAGAGCCCTGACTTAAACCCAATTGAGCATCTCTGGAGAGACCTAAAAATGGCCCAAAATTTAGCCCCAAATTACCCCCTTTTTGGAAAGTAGACATTCCAGTGTATTTAGTAAGAGACATGGTGAGTTATTTGAAGTTGTCATTTTTTCCCACAATTCTTTGCAAAATTAAGATTTTATTTTTATTTTTTCACAAAATTGTCATTGTCATAGCTTACTGTATTTCTCTCACATGGAATGTGCATACCACAAATGTAACCCCAAAATACATTCTGCTACTCCACCTGAGTATTACGATACCACATGTGTGGGACTTTTTCACTACCTGGCCACATACAGAGGCCCAACATGCAGGGAGCACCATCAGGTGTTCAAGGAGCATAAATTACCCATCTAACTTGTTAACTACCTATTACACCCCATTTTGGAAAGCTAACACCCCAACGTATAATCTATGAGGCATAATGAGTCTTTTGAACGGTTCCTTTTTTTCCAGAAGTTTTTGGAAAATGTGGACAAAAAAGAAAACACTTTTTTTTTACACAAAGTTGTCTGTTTATAAGATATTTCCAACACATAGCATTTACATAGCAAAAATAACACCTCAAAATACATTCTGCTACCTTCTGAGTATAACAATACCACATGTGTGAGACTTTTACACAGCCTGACCACATACAGAGGCCTAACATGCAAGGAACACCGTCAAGTGTTCCAGGGACACATAGCATGCACATACCAAGAATTACACCCCAAAATACATTATGCTGAGCAAAGGGTAAACAAAAGATTACCTATGGTTTTAGTAGTACAGTTGTCCACAGGAGGATAGCACTGGTCCGGGCAGCAGGCAGGGACTTGGTCAGCAACAGCGAACACAATTTTTCAGGCAGCAGGCAGGGATACTGTCCATATACAGTCCAGGGTCAGTGCATAGCTATTGTCAGCAGTGCCAAAAATATTGGTCCTGGTAGTAGGCAGGTCCATGTGGTGTGGTCAGTGCGACAGACAGAGGCATGATGGCAGTAAGTCCTACAGGCAGCAGGCAGAGGTAGGGCCTCGTGCAGGACAGAATGGGGGCAGGGGTAGAGGCTTCTCCCACCCAAATCTCTTTGAAGCCTCCGAGTCTCCAGACCCTAATCTAGGAATGAGAAAACAAGGAAAATAGTTTTCTTCATCCAGAAAAACTATTCTGGAGCCCCTCACATATGTTAGACCCCTGTTTTGAATCCCACTAGTCCAGTTGCATCGTACAAGATCAGTCCAAGAGGCAGGCAAATATCATGTTCAAACAGTCCAAGGTCAGTTCCAGATCAGGCAGAGGTATGTACAGAATTGTTAGGCAGAAGTATGGTCTAATAACAGTCTAGGGTCAGTTCCAGATCACGCAGTGGTATGTACAGAATCGGCAGGCAGAAGCATGGTCAAATAACAGTCCAGGGTCAGTTCCAGATCAGGCAGCGGTATGTACAGAATCGGCAGGCAAAAGCATGGTCAAATAACAAGCCAGGGTCAGTTACAGAGCAGGCAGTGGCATAAGAGGTGTGAAGGTGTGTGAAGGCAGGAACTGAGGATTACTTTTACAATACTTCACTAATAATTTATTGAAGTATGGTAACGGTGAAAACAGTCACCTATGCAGAGGCCTGGTTGGGAAGGACATTGTGCACAATAATAAGATGTGTCTCTTCTGACTCTTGCTCTGGTACACACCTTACATCTTTTTTTTACATCTTTGGTCTATTGGTTTGGGAGGGATTTTTATATCGAGAAAGTGGCGATCGGAGAGTCGACTAATAACATCTGATCGGATATTTTCTGGTGGGCCGTTCGGGAATATAAGTGTAGTGAAAACTTCCTCCTGGTAGCCAAAGAAGCGTTTGGGGTTTTGGGTGGAGTTGCAGTAAATTACATATGAATTGTATATGGCCAATTGAAAAAAATAAATTGTGACTTTTTTATACCAATGGTATGTCCATCTTGTGGCAAGGTATGGTTCCATCATTTGGTCATTGAAGTTGACTCCCCCATAAACAAATTATATTCATAGATGCATTTTGGTTTTTGTATGGGGCCATTCCTTCTGGGGATTTCCACAAACGTATCATTGTGGATAGAAGACAACATGTAGACATCCCTTCTGTCCCTCCACTTCACTGCCAGAATTTTGTTGTTTTGTAGACTTGCCATTTCTCCTTTTCTCAATTTCTTATTGACAAGACTTTGAGGAAAGCCCTTCCGATTATTTTTTATGGTGACACATGCTGGCGTCTTCTTCCGGTGAAGGTTGTGGAACAGGGGCAGAGATGTGTAGAAGTTGTCTACATACAGTTGGTAGCCTTTCTCCAGAAGGGGGTATATGAGGTCCCAAACAACTTTCCCGCTGGATCCCAAGTAGTCCGGGCAATTAGGGGGCTGCAGCTGGGTGTCCTTCCCTTCATACACTATGAAGGAATATGTGTACCCTCTGGCTCGGTCACATAATTTGTACACCTTCACCCCATAGCGGGCCCTTTTGCTGGGGATAAATTGCTTAATTTTAAGCCTGTCGCTAAATTTAACAAGGGACTCATCCACGCATATGTGTTGGTCCGGGGTAAACAATTGGGGGAATATTTCTGAAAAATAATTAAGTATTGGCCGAATTTTGTAAAGCCTGTCATAATTTGGGTAATTTTGGGGAGGGCACTGGGTATTGTCACTGAAATGTAGGAACCTCATTATCATCAGATACCTAGTTCTGGGCATTACCGAGGAGAAGAGCGGCATGTGGTGGAGGGGGTGGGTTGACCAATACGAACGCAATTGATTTTTTTTGTTGAGTCCCATATTAAATGTGAGGCCTAAAAAAACCTTGAACTCTCTCCACTCATTGGGATGGGCATAATAGGATGTTGGATTTTGCAAAATAAATTGCTATGCATACAGGTTCCACTGGGTCACAATTGACGCCAACATGTCCTCCCTAAAAATTAAATTTAAAAAATCTATTGGGGTAAAATTCTCAGTGTCCACCCGGACTCCTGGCTGAGCAGTGAAGGGGGGAACGTTAGCTTCTCCTGAATTAGGAGGAAGCCACATGGGGTTCTGAAGGGCATAGGGAAGGCTAGCATGGGTCCCCTCCATGGGTGGGGTACCCCACAGGTACTTAGCCTTTCTGTTTGAGGTACTGTGGTGCTGGTGGATGGCACTGTGGTGCTGGTAGATGGTACTGTGGTGCTGGTGGATGCCACTGCATCCTCACTAGAATGCCTTCGTTTGGTGGGCTGAATATCTTCCTCCTCTGAGTCACTCAGTGTTTCACTACTGAGGACTGGCTCATAATTTATATCAGATTCGGGATCCAAATTTGAAAGGCAATCTGAAAAAGAGAGCTCCCCGTTGCTCTCTTCGACTGTGGAAAGAATTTGGTATGCCTCCTTGGCGGAAAAGCATCTTTTAGACATGGTTGGTTGCTGATGGTAGTGAGACTGCACAGGTGTGTGCTATGCCTGCACTGATGGGCAGTGATGAGGTAGCACTGATGAGCACAGATGTGCACTGATGTGCACTGATTGATGGCACAGATGTGCACTGATGAGGCGGCACAGATGGGCACTGATCGCACAGATGTGCACTGATGAAGCGGCACAGATGTGCACTGATGAGGCAGCAAAGATGTGCACTAATGAAGCAGCACAGATGTGCACTAATGAGGTGGCACAGGAGGGCACAGATATGCACTGATGAGGTGGCACTGATGAGGTGGCACAGATGGGCACTGATGAGGTGGCACAGATGGGCACTGATGAAGCGGCACAGATGTGCACTGATGAGGCAGCACAGATGTGCACTAATGAAGCAGCACAGATGTGCACTAATGAGGTGGCACAGGAGGGCACAGATATGCACTGATGAGGTGGCACAGATGGGCACTGATGAGGTGGCACAGATGGGCACTGATGAGTCTGCACAGATGTGCATTGATGAGTCGGCACAGATGTGTACTGATTGCACAGATGTGCACTGTTGAGGTGGCACAGATAGGCACTGTTGAGGTGGCACAAATGGGCACTGTTGAGGTGGCACAAATGGGCACTGTTGAGGTGGCACAAATGGGCACTGATGGGTCGGCACAAATGGGCACTGTTGAGGTGGCACAAATGGGCACTGTTGAGGAGGCACAAATGGGCACTGTTGAGGCGGCACAAATGGGCACTACTGAGGTGTTACAAATGAGCACTGATGAGTCTGCACAGATGTTCACTGATTGATTGCACAGATGTGCACTGTTGAGGTGGCACAGATGGGCACTGTTGAGGTGGCACAAATGGGCACTGTTGAGGCGGCACAGATGGGCAATGATTGATTTTACAGATGTGCAATGATGCGGCGGCACAGATGGGCACTGATTGGTACTGATGGGCACTGATTGGCACAGATGAGATGGCACAGATTGGCACAGACAGGCACAGATGGGCACAGATGGCACAGGTGGGCACAGATGGCACAGATGGGCACAGATGGCACAGATGGGGCACTGATGGCACAAGTGGGCACTGATGCGCACAGGTGGACACAGATGGCACTAGCTATAGATGCTAATGGGTCACTGTGGGCACTGATTGGGCACTGTTAGGGCACACTTAGTTTTTTCAACTGTAGAAACTGTAGAGAATTACTCACACCGATTCACAGATCCTCTCTCTCCTCACACGCTGTATCTGTGTGAGGAGAGAGAGCTGGCAATGAGAGATAATCTCATATGTTTACATTTGAGATCAACTCTCATTGGAGGCGGCGATCGCACTGTAAACGGCCGCTGTGATTGGCCATTTACAGCGATCTGTGATTGGCTGTGTCCAGGGGACATGGCCAACACAGATTTTCCCCGATGCGTGCTCACGAGAGCGTGCGGGGAGCAAGGAGAGGGGACGCCGTCAATAGACGTAGTCCCGGCAATGTAGATCCGCACTGTAGCCGTCATTCGGCTATAGCACGGATCTCTAGTGGTTAATGAGGAAAGAAAATGAACTTAAATGATTTTAGCAAATGGCTGCAATATAACAAAGAGTGAAACATTTAAGGGGATCTGAATAATTTCCGTACCCCCTGTATATATATATATATATATATATATATATATATATATATATATATATATATATATATATATATATATATATATATATATATATACACACATACATATATGTATATATGTATATATATATATATATATATATATATATATATATTTATATACATACACTGCTCAAAAAATTTAAAGGAACGTTCTGAGAACACATCAGATCTCAGTGGGGAAAAATATAATGCTTAATGCTGGATATCTATACTGATAAGGACTGGGTAATGTGTTAGGAATTAAAGGATGCCACATTGTTTATGGAAATGAAAATTATCAAACTACAGACAGCTGAATTCAAAGGCACCCAAAAATCAAAGTAGAAAAAGTATGCAGCAGGCTAGTTCATTTTGCTGAAATTTCATTGCAGCAACTCAAAATGGTACACAGTAGTTTGTATGGCCCCCATGTGCTTGTATGCATGCCTGACAACATCAGGGCATGCTCCTCATGAGATGATGGGTTGTATCCTGGGGTATTTTCTCCCAGATCTGGACCAGGACATCACTGAGCTCCTGAACAGACTGAGGTGTAATCTGGCAGTGTAGGATGGACTGAAAGATTATGTTCCAAAGGTGTTCTATTGGATTTAGGTCAGGCGAGCGTGGGGGCTATTCAGTGGTGTTAATTCCTTCATCCTCTAGGAGCTGGCTGTATACTTTCGCCCCAAGAGGCTGGGCATTCTCGTGCACCAGGAGGAACCCAAGACCCACTACATCAGTGTAGGGTCTGACAATGGGTCCAAGGATTGCATTCTGATACCCAATGGTAGTCAGGGTGCCACTGTCTAGCCTGTAGAGGTCTGTGCATCTCTCAATGGATATGCCTCCACAGACCATCATTGACCCACCACCAAACCAGTCATGCTGAGCAATGTTACAGGCAGCATAACATTCATCACGGCTTCTCCAGACCTTTTCACATCTGTCACATGTGCTCAGGATGAACCTGCTCACATCTCTGAAAAACACAGGGCACCAGTGGCGGACCTGCAATTCTAATGTTCAATGACAAATGTCAATCAAGCTCCACAGTGCCGGGCAGTGAGCACAGGGCCCATTGGAGGACATCAGCCCTCTGACCACTCTTATAAAGTCTGTTTCTGATTGTTTGATCAGACACATTCACACCAGTGGCCTGCTGGAGGTAATTTTGTAGGGCTCTGGCAGTGCTCATCCTGCATGGATACAGTATTTAGTTTGCTCTGCATAGCAATTCTGTCAAAGTAATTGTGGCCTGCCACGCAGTGTTCCCCTTCTGATCTCGGTGGAGTGCTTTATAGTTCTTGCACTGATGGGTAAGTAGTGATAGTGAGAGTGAGTAGTCAATGAGTAGAAGTGGGCAGTCTTCCTTCAACTGACCACCATTGTAAGGGAGCACTATTTCTCCTACTGACCAGCAATGTAAGGGGCATTCTTCCTCTAACTGACCAGCAATGTAAGAGGGATTTGTCCTCCTATCCACCACTAACATAAGGGGGGATGTTACCTTCTACTGACCTCCCACATAAAAGTGCATTCTTCTTCCTAATGACCACAGATGTAGGGGGGGGGGGAATTCTTCCTACTGATCACCAACCTATGGCAGAATTCTTCCTTCTACTGACCATCATTGTAAGGGAGGAGTCTTCCTTCTACTAACTACAAATGTAGATTGGCATTCTTCCTTCCACTGACCATCCAAGTAAGGGAGAATTTGTTCTCCTACTGACAACCAATGTATAAGAGCATTCTTTCTTCTACTGACCAAACACATAGGGAGGCATTTTTCCTTCAACTGGCCATGATTATAAGCAAACATTCTTCCCCCTACTTGTAGTAATATGCCCAAAACATGCTCTGCCATTTCAGTATATAAGATAGCTTAAAACTGCAACTATAAAAGAATGCTTAGAAGGATGTTTGTGCAAGCATCTTTACTCTATATATATCTGTTCTCTGTTCTGTTCTGTAGACATGCCATGGGACAAGACACATGATTTATGACTCATAACCAGACAGCCTGTTGACCCGTGTTAACTCATGATAATGTATCTTAAAGGATCACTGACTTGTATAACAATATAACCATATGTTTCTATACAAATACATAATTTACTAACCATTCCCCCCTCCCCTCTTTCTATTGGTATGTTGAACCACATATAAGCTGTAACACACCTAAATAAAGGCAGACATTTTATGAATGCACAACTTGCTTCTTGTTTTCATGGTGTCTCCAGATATCTGAGGGTGCTGTCGGTGTACCTATAAGAAGGGTGATCATCAAGAATACCTACTATTTCCTTTCACTACTGACTGAGAATGTAAAGTGGCATTTTTCCTTCTACTGACCACCAAAATAAGGGCTTATTCTTACCCGTACTGACCCTCCTCCTCCCCCCTTGGAAGGTGGAAATCGTCCTTCTATTGACTACCCACAAACAGGGAATTCTTCTTTCTAACCACACATCTAAGCATCCTTCCTTTTACTGACCACCAACAGAACTGAGAGTTCTTTCTTCTACTGACTACCAAGGAAAAGAGACATTGTACCTTCAACTGACCATCAAAATGGCATTCTTCCTTACACTAACCATCAATATGAGGAACATTCTTATTACATTCCAGTGTAAGGGGGCATTAAACAACACTTAATATGTAATATTATAAGCAAAATAATATTTTCTATAGATCAAGGCCTGCACCACATGACTATAGTAATTTTTTTTTTTCTGTTTAGTGAGGGGGCCAAAACATTTACTATGGGACCATGTGCAATGCCAAGCTGCTGCTAACAAAGCAAACACAATATTGGCATGCATTAAAAAAGGTATTAACAGGGATAAAGCAATATTTCTCCCACTCTACAAGACTCTGGTCCGGCCCCACCTGGAGTATGCTGTCCAGTTCTGGGCACACAGACACATCCTTCAAAATAACTAGAGTATGCTAAAGTCTTCTATCAAATTTACTATATGTTTTTGGATTTTCAGAAGATTAAAATAAATTTGCTACCATGTTATTATCGCCCTGAGTCACCCATTGGTCAGAGGGGCTAACCATAATGTTATCTACTATGATTCTGGATTTGTTAATCACTTTGATGCACACTTTTTGCATAAGATAACCTCTGCTTATGCAGTTTTAACACATGCCTAAAATGGAACTTTAGTCAGAAAATTAAGTCTTGCTAGATCACCGCAGGCTGGCCCCTTTTGCAGGTATGGCTATGTAAAACATGAAAAAATTAGTGCCTATACTGTTTACAATCCAGTAATTCACTGTCTCACTCTGGTCTGCACATGCTCAGTTGCTCTCTATTTTTAGGCATTGTGTCAAATTTGTAGCAGCTAATCTGTCGACAGCATAAAGTTTTACTGCTGTTAAGGGGCTCTGGGAACCAGCAAGCTCCCAGCACGAAGAAAAAGCTACAATGCTGGAGGCAATTTACAGCACACACTCATTTTGATAGCATAATTGTTAATGTGGAATGTATGTTCCTTGCTAAAGAATTTTTTTTTATTAAGTTGTTATGGGTAAAGTTCCACTTTAATTTAAATTGCCCAGGTCTATGGAAGGTTTGCATTAAGGCCTACGGGTCTGTCTGGGAAACTTTCATTAATTAGAACTTGGTGAAGCAAAAACAAAAACAAAAAAAAATTAAAGAGAAAGAAGCAATTATTTGCATGAAAAAAAAAAAATATATATTTACAAAAATACCTGTTTTCCAGAATCCAGTGTGCTACTAACTTCATGTTTACACTTGGAACACAATGCCTTTGCAGAACTGAACTCCCAAGCAGTGTCGACAGGCCTGCCAAGTTCTATTTTCTGGATTACAGAACACTTCTCCTTTCTATAACAAAATAAGTGCTGTAGTCCAGAGAAGAAAATTCAAAGATGGCGGAAAACAATGCTTGGGATTTCATGGCACCAAAGGCAGAATGTGAGCCTCTGTTCCTTTTAAGGCCCATAAGGAACTGGCAGATAAATGCCAGAGTGTAAAATCAGCTAAACCGAGGTTTTGAAGCCAGTGATTTGTAAAGGGTTACCCAGGATAACCTCGGGACCAGAAGGATTTATTTTTAGGAATGCTCTAGGAAAGAGAGCCAGATTGTTTCCATTTACTACTCAAGCAGGTGTGCGCACATTTTTTGTGAACCTGGAAAAGCATACATATAAAGATATGAGTTGTTGTCCTGACCCTTCTTCTGTTATAGCTGTCTCCCCAAAAGAAGGAAAGGACTCTCAGTCACCTCAGTGTTCAATGATTAACCTCACCAGCAACTACGTAAAACTAAAGCATGAAACTTGTGTGGGGTTAACTTTTAAAATGTCATATTCATTAAAAAGGTAAAACTTAGTAACTGATGACTATGAGTTACTGCGCTTCATTGTTGTTTGAAAGCTTGTGTTGTGTAAGGCATTAGCATGAAAAGATAAAAATACATACATTCACAGAGATAAAGGACAAATAGTAAATTTAAATTTGAAAGGAAAATTATGAACTGTTCATAAAGTGGTATGTTGACATTTGGTGGCTTTCTCTTTTAAACACTCACCTCTGTGGAAAATCAAGTAAAACACAGACGGAATAATCACAATTCAAAGAAATATCATATCATTACATTTAGACTATATAACATTATCTTTAAAAACCATTTTCAAAGAAAAGCAGAAAGAACAATGATTCATTGGGGCTTGAACTTTCCTTCAGCTTGCCTGACAGATAATAAACCCACGAATGAAGCAAGATAAAATGGTCTGTAGAAAGTCTACCTTAAAGGATAGTAATTATGATGGAGATAACTCTCTCTGTGTACTGTGAAATTGCATATGTCCTTACACAGATCAAAAGCAAAAACATTGTTGATGAGGTTATTTCATGTGATACGGAAAAAAAAAAAAATTCCAACAAGAAAATAATAAGCGTATCTCCTTGAAAATGTCCCTGCTTGTCAATATCAACCTAATAAAACAAGGACTGTGTCAAGAGTTGTTGTGATAATTAAAACATTAACTCATTACGAATATACAAGTGTAATCTTATACAGAATGTGCAGCATATATTGTTCAGGAATATTTATTAATGTTTATGATACCTTATAGTGGTAGTAAACCTTCAGAAAAAAAAAAAATAATTGCATTAAAATGAACAAAAAAATACAATTAAACATAGTAGTGAGCTGCTCCCCAATTTGAGCAAATATTGATCAAAATGTATGTAGATAGATAGGGGGCGCTGATAGTATAAGTGGATAATGAAAAATTATTGGAATGTTGAATGTTAAATACGATATAAAGATTATATGGAAAACCTTTCACAAACCTTGAGAATTAAAAAGTGAATGAATAAGAAAATATATATATAACAAATTTGTGACACACAATATAAGTGATAATGGAAAATGTCCCAGTGGTGGACTAGCTCAGTGGCCAGTGAAGCAAAAAAGATCTTCCAAAACTGATTAATTTCTTGATGTAAACAGATAGGGGTTCCTTCACGAAGAAAAAAGAAAAATGCACCTTGCAGTAGTAGAAAGATATCTGCTTACCAGATACCAATGACTCCTTTAATTAAAAAGAGAGTCATTAGCGCTTGTGCAGGGTTGTGCCTGCTCACATTGGATAGCTGGATGTTTGGATGATGATAAGCAAAGAAACCTTCCGACCCGGTAGTTCAGATATGGGATATGTGAAAAACAATAGAAACTTCCATAGTATAACACCGTTTAATAAGATTGTATAAAACAGATAAAAGCCAAATGGCCGTTTACATTAATAGGTGCCTACCCGGCACTGGGGCTGCTCGCTGGTCTCGGTGTGGATGAGGACAAGAGTTTCTTCGCACCGCCTCGAGGGTCGGCGTGCGTTCCACCCGGCGTGAGTAACAACCAGATGAACCGGACGTAGGAAGATATCACGTGACCATTTACCGCTCCGACGTACGTTTCGTATATAACTGTCTTCAGGGAAGCATATGTTGGTCACTAGGTTACGAGAATTTATAGCGAAGGGGACGGATAGGTAGGCATAATGGGAAGCCGCTCATGCCAATAAAGTTGAATTGTTGAAACTAACAATGGTTAGGAGACGCTGGATAGTGCTCACCCTAGTGGATCATATAAAAAAGGTTGGAAACACCGACACAAAAAATATGGAAATAAAAATTACTTTGAAAATTGAAAAAAGCCTTGATAAACGTGCAGCCACAGTCTCGGTTTACAATATCTACTTGGTTGCATGCTTGATAGAAATTAAGGTTATTGCCATTAGGTTAATCACAACGGGATAGTCCCATAGATTACCTTATGTTGGAAGATAAGAGCACATATTAAAAATTCCATATTAAAGTAAAAATATTAATATCCAACAGATGGACATATAGATGTAAGGGGATAGTGTTAGGACTATTGAGCACAAGAGTAGAGGATAGTTTAGCTTATTGGAAAATGTGGGAACAAAGTTTTAGAATATTCTCAGCTGATTGGGAAAATATAAAATACAAAATGAATAGCTCTTAAGGCTGACCCAAGATGTCAATCATTGGTCAGGAAGCAATTTAGGTCTATTTCTATATTCATTCCATGGGGTTGCATGGTATGTAATTTATAGAGCCAATATGTCTCATTTTGTGATATATCTCTCTTCATATGTTTACCCCTCCAGTGTTTGGAAATTTTGTCAATACCATAAAACGTACACAGTGTTGGATCACTATTGTGGAAGAGTTTAAAATGTCTTGAAACACTGTGGTTAGGGTTTTTTGTTATTTGTGTTTTTTTATATTTGTAAGATGTTCATTTATTCTAGTTTTTAATTGTCGTGTGGTCCTGCCCACTTATTGAAGGGAGCATGGGCATTCCAGAAAATATGTGACATATTCTGAATCGCATGTAATGAGGGGTTTGATTATGTATTCTTGTTTTGTCACCTGAGATTTAAACTGAGATAGTTTCTTGGTCATGCCTGGTTTCCTGGTTAATTGACAAGCTTTGAACCTAGTACAATAATGGAAACCAGACCCATCTAAAAAAGTGGATGGTTTACTCGGAGGATCTGGTACATTATGAGCAAAACAGTTTCTAAGGCCTGGGGCTCTTCTATATATGAACTTGGGTTTATTGGGTAGGGAGGACTGGAGGTCTTTATCTTTAAACAGAATAGGCCAGTATTTTTTAAAAATGGTTTCCACTTCTTTATATTGGTGATGGAAGCTTGATATAAATGCTGAATCTCCCTTAAATCCTTTTTTAGTTTTGCCAGCCAACATAGACTGTCTGTCCATAGTTGACACCTGTGAGACAAGTTTCTCCAATGTGTGAATAGGGTAGCCCTTCTCTAGAAATCTAGTGGTAAGGGTTTCCGCTTGTAAAAAATAGTATGTATCATTGTCACAATTTCGCTGTATACGCATATATTGCCCCTTAGGGACAGCCCCTATCCATTGCGGATGGTGGCAACTATGGGTGGGTACAAAGGCATTGTGATCTGTTTCTTTAAAGAAAGTCTTTGTACCAATAGTGTTATGATGTTTGGTAAGTGTCAAATCTAAATAATTCACTGTTGTTAGGCTGTGTTCTGCCGTGAATTTTAAATTATATTTGTTGTTGTTCATGTGTTCTAAATATATTAGGAAGCTCTCCCGAGTACCCTCCCACAGTAGAATGACATCATCGATGTACCTTTTGTAAAGAAGCAGCAATTGAGGTCTGCTTTTAAAAATGGTTTCTAACTCCCATTTATTTAAAGTGATGCTCGCCACACTGGGAGCATAGCATGCTCCCATGGCTACACCACCAGTTTGATTATAATATTTGTTCAGTGCCCAAAAGTAATTATTCCCCATGGCCATAGATAATCCTTCAATCAGAAATATGATTTGTGATTTAGTTAAGTTGGATTTTTTTTTAAAAGCCCACCTAACTGCTTCCAACGCATCAGTATGGTATATGTTGGTGTATAGAGACTCAATGTCTATTGTTACCATTAGGGTATTATCAGTAACAGTAATGGATTGTAAAATTGTGATTAATTCCCTACTATCTTTGAGGTAGGATTGGCTCTGTGGAA
Source organism: Lithobates septentrionalis (assembly GCA_037952835.1). Classification (NCBI taxonomy): domain Eukaryota; kingdom Metazoa; phylum Chordata; class Amphibia; order Anura; family Ranidae; genus Lithobates; species Lithobates septentrionalis. Next base: position 2,023,241 of record JBBDGP010001170.1, read on the forward strand.
CTAGAGGCTGAAGGAATGTGTCAAGGTACTCCCCCAACCCCTATCTATCTACATACAATAAGAAGATTGCTGAATTCTTAAGAAATGTTCACTGTAGGACTGCCCTGTCCTCTTCCTGTTGCTGAACTTCTGGTGCCATGGGTTTACCAGCTTGGGTTCTCTGGCCTTAGCTGATGATCTGATAGGGACATGCCCTCCTGCTCTGATCAATCACAGGATCCCCCCCCCCTCCACCCCATTCATAAATTATGTTACAGTCAGTGTAATAGTAAACGTTCAAAAGCAAGAAGAGGAGAGAGCATCCCTGCCCAGAATCAAATACCCTGTATATTGCGGGACATACCTCAATACAAATAAGTAATGTAATTAAGCTGTAGAAAAAAAAAACAGCTTTAAAGAAGATTTGTCTAAAACAAAATCTAGGCACGCAGCTGTGCACTTTTCAGATACCATAGCAAGTTCTTGCTACATCTTTTAACATCCAAATTAAAGTTAAAATATTCTATAAATTCACTTTGCATATGACATTTTTGAATAATTATTTCTAGGGTCCAGGCACCAAAAATTGTTGAAAGCTCTGGGTTTAATGCAGCTTTTTGCTATAGTGTTTCCATAGTTTCCCCTATATGTATAAATTTGATGACAGCATGAATTATAATTAATAAATAATAAATTAATAAAATAAATTAATTGATAAAAAAAATAAATAAATAAAGCAATGTCTATATTATATCGATCTTTGTTACAACACTATGATCTCATTATACATCAAATATATGTCAAAGAAAAATCTCTAAAACATTAGCAGCGCTAGTGCAAAAATAGCAAATTTTTAAAAATATCAATAGATTTGCTTAAGAGTCCACTTAAACAAAGTATCAAATGGTGATCTACTTAGTGAAAGTCCATTAATAAAAGGCAGGTGAGTAAAAGCTAGACGATCGTAGAGGAAAATATTAGCAATGATCCCAGGTCTCCTTCACCACACCACTTGTGCCACAGCCCTGTAGGTAATCCACTTACCAGACCATGCTGATTTGCACGTTTATCAATCAAACGGATAATCACTGTTCACTGGACACTTCTCATCTGTATTTTGCTCATCACAAGCAATAGATAAAAGAATTCCACATAGCTTAATCCAGTACAACAATTATTTAATAATTTAAAATTATCTCACAAAAAAACACACAATGTTTGCATAATATAAGGGCATGTAACATCAATACTGTGTTAGTCGTGCGTTCCCATCTAAGACGCCCTCTGACGAAAGTGATGACAGAAACGCGTCAGACGTTGCTACACAGCAGTCTACAGAGTCAGCTTATCCTCCTCTGACCTTCCCGGGAACATAGCGGGAGCGGTGAGAGGTTAGATGGGAATGCACGACTAACACAGCATTGATGTTACATGACATTATATTATGCAAACATTGTGAGTGTTTTTTTTGTAAGATAATTTGAAATTAATAAATAATTGTTGTATTGGATTTTTTATTTATTTTTTTTTAAACAAGTTTTTATTGAAATTTTTATGCAGAGATTAACATGTACAGAAAGAAATAGGAAATACAAGAAATCACAGGTAAAAGTAACATTGCGGGCGCAGCCGCTTTGATCGCAAAAGTTAGATAATAAAGTTAACTAGTTGCTCTTTTTTTTTTTTTTAAATTAAGAAGCATAGAAATTGTTACGTACTTTTGTTACAATAACATGGGTGGTTCAAAATACAATCCTAGAGTTTGTAATGAAGGCGTTACTGAAGAGTGTATCAAATATATATATTTCAATTTCTTGTTGGGGAGAGTAATGAGTGTAAAGTGTGATGGTTTCGAATCGAACTAATGCGTAGAGGCATGTGATTTCAGGTATCGAGGAGGAAGGATAAAAGGGGTTGGTCGTAGGTGGGGGACAGGAGATGTAAAATGGGGAAGGGGCCTGTGAGTGTGGTAGATTGTTGTGATAGCGGTCGGTCTTACATTTTGGCTGGTAATTATAGGTATCGTAGGTGTAGTGTTGGAACGGAGATGCAGGGTTGGTTTGTAAGCGGGATGTGTGGGGGTGTGTGTGAGGAAAGTCCGGAGAGTCTAGAGAGCCTGCCACAGCCCTGTGGGAGCTATCAGACTATATATTTTTTGTATTCAGTCGTTGTAGTGAAATGAATCCAGCAAGTCCATGTTTTGGTGAACCTAGCCTGCGTGTCTTTTGATTGATGGATAAGGTCTTCCATTACCTTTGTTTGGTTGATGCGATGGAACCAGTCCGTTATGGTAGGCGGATCGGAGGATCGCCATTTGGGGGGTATACACATTCTAGCTGCGTTCACCAAATGCATGGTTAAAGAGCGGTGGTATGACGGTATATATGTTGAGGAATGATGAAGCAGAAACATTGCGGGGTCAAAATCCAGAGAGTATGTGGTGATTTGCGAGATTAGTACGTGGACTGCTTTCCAGAATGGTTGGATTTTGGTGCATGACCACCAGATATGTAATAGAGAGCCAGTTTCTGAGTTACATCTCCAGCAAGTTTGGGGTATTTTCGGGTTGAAGTGATGTAGCAGAAGTGGGGTCCTATACCACCTGGAAAATAATTTATAGGCATTTTCTTGGACTTGCACATTTAGCGAACCTCTATGGATCAGTGAATGTATGTTAGCCCATTCTTGATCGTTCAAATGTACGGAGAGATCTCGTTCCCACTGTCTGACGTTCCAGTGTTTAGTTTGGGTGTGTTCAGTGAATAAGAGATTGTATGTTTGTGAGATCAGATGTGTGAGGGTGTTATCACTCAAACATAGGTTTTCAAATGGGGTTGTGGGTCTGGACCAGTCCGGTGTAGGTTTGGGTTTGGCGAAGAAGTTACGTAGTTGGACGTATGTCCAAAAGGGAAAGGTGGCTGTGTTCACTTTGGAGGCCAATTCAGTTTGTGATAAAAATTTGCCTCTTTCAAAGAATTGTTCGGCTCTAACAGTCTGGTGGGGCCATATGTCTATTAAAAAGGAGGAGTGAATTCCAGGATTAAATCCCGGATTTAACCGTAGAGGTGTCATTGGGCCTTTTACGGATGAGATGTTATTTGTGCTACAGGCTTTACGGAATGAGAGTAGGGTAGGGTGAACAAGTGGGTATTGCGTGTATTCTGGGGGTGTTACGGAGGAATCAATCCATGGTAGGTTGCGGATGGGCACAGTCGATAGTGATTGTTCTAATTGAACCCAATCTTTGTGTTTGGGGTGTACGTTCCAATCGATGATCCTGGCTAGGGATGAGCCGAACACCCCCCTGTTCGGTTCGCACCAGAACATGCGAACAGGAAAAAAGTTCGTTCCAACACGCGAACACCGTTAAAGTCTATGGGACACGAACATGAATAATCAAAAGTGCTAATTTTAAAGGCTTATATGCAAGTTATTGTCATAAAAAGTGTTTGGGGACCTGGGTCCTGCCCCAGGGGACATGGATCAATGCAAAAAAAAGTTTTAAAAACGGCCGTTTTTTCAGGAGCAGTGATTTTAATAATGCTTAAAGTCAAACAATAAAAGTGTAATATCCCTTTAAATTTCGTAGCTGGGGGATGTCTATAGTATGCCTGTAAAGGGGCGCATGTTTCCCGTGTTTAGAACAGTCTGACAGCAAAATGACATTTTGAAGGAAAAAACACATTTAAAACTACCCGCGGCTATTGCATTGCCGACAATACACATAGAAGTTCATTGATAAAAACGGCATGGGAATTCCCCACAGGGCAACCCCGAACCAAATTTTTTTTTAAAAAATGATGTAGGAGTCCCCCTAAATTCCATACAAGGCCCTTCAGGTCTGGTATGGATATTAAGGGGAACCCCAGCCAAAATTTAAAAAAAAATGACGTGGGGTTCCCCCTAAATTCCATACCAGACCCTTCAGGTCTGGTATGGATTTTAAGGGGAACCCCGCGCCAAAAAAAAAAAAAAAAACAGCATGGGGTCCCCCCAAAAATCCATACCAGACCATTATCCGAGCACGCAACCTGGCAGGCCGCAGGTAAAGAGGGGGGGACGAGAGTGCGGCCCCCCCCTCCTGAACCATACCAGGCCACATGCCCTCAACATTGGGAGGGTGCTTTGGGGTAGGCCCCAAAACACCTTGTCCCCATGTTGATGAGGACAAGGGCCTCATCCCCACAACCCTGGCCGGTGGTTGTGGGGGTCTGCGGGCGGGGGGCTTATCGGAATCTGGAAGCCCCCTTTAACAAGGGGACCCCCAGATCCCGGCCCCCCCCTGTGTGAAATGGTAAGGGGGTACTTACCCCTACCATTTCACTAAAAAACTGTCAAAAATGTTAAAAATGACAAGAGACAGTTTTTGACAATTCCTTTATTTAAATGCTTCTTCTATCTTCCTTCATCTTCTTCTGGTTCTTCTGGCTCTTCTGGTTCTTCCTCCGGCGTTCTCGTCCAGCATCTCCTCTGCGGCGTCTTCTATCTTCTTCTCCTCGGGCTGCTCCGCACCCATGGCATGGGGGGAGGCTCCCGCTCTTCTCTTCATCTTCTTCTTCATCTCTTCTTCCTTCTTCCTTCTTCTCTTCTTCTCTTCTTCATTTTCTTCTCCGGGCCGCTCCGCATCCATGCTGTGGCATGGAGGGAGGCTCCCGCTGTGTGACGGCGTCTCTTCGTCTGACGGTTCTTAAATAACAGGGGGCGGGGCCACCCGGTGACCCCGCCCCCTGTTATTTAAGAACCGTCAGACGAAGAGACACCGTCACACAGCGGGAGCCTCCCTCCATGCCACAGCATGGATGCGGAGCGGCCCGGAGAAGAAAATGAAGAAGAGAAGAAGGAAGAAGAGATGAAGAAGAAGATGAAGAGCGGGAGCCTCCCCCCCATGCCATGGGTGCAGAGCGGCCCGAGGAGAAGAAGATAGAAGACGCCGCAGAGGAGATGCTGGACAAGAACGCCGGAGGAAGAACCAGAACAGCCAGAAGAACCAGAAGAAGATGAAGGAAGATAGAAGAAGCATTTAAATAAAGGAATTGTCAAAAACTGTCTCTTGTCATTTTTAACATTTTTGACAGTTTTTTAGTGAAATGGTAGGGGTAAGTACCCCCTTACCATTTCCCACAGGGGGGGGCCGTGATCTGGGGGTCCCCTTGTTAAAGGGGGCTTCCAGATTCCGATAAGCCCCCCGCCCGCAGACCCCCACAACCACCGGCCAGGGTTGTGGGGATGAGGCCCTTGTCCTCATCAACATGGGGACAAGGTGTTTTGGGGGGCTACCCCAAAGCACCCTCCCAATGTTGAGGGCATGTGGCCTGGTACGGTTCAGGAGGGGGGGGCCGCACTCCCGTCCCCCCTCTTTTCCTGCGGCCTGCCAGGTTGCCTGCTCGGATAAGGGTCTGGTATGGATTTTTGGGGGGACCCCATGCCCTTTTTTTTTTTTTTTGGCGCGGGGCTCCCCTTAAAATCCATACCAGACCTGAAGGGTCTGGTATGGAATTTAGGGGGAACCCCATGTCATTTTTTTAAAAAAATTTGGCCGGGATTCCCCTTAATATCCATACCAGACCTGAAGGGCCTTGTATGGAATTTAGGGGGACTCCTACATCATTTTTTTTTTTTAATTTTGGTTTGGGGTTGCCCTGTGGGGAATTCCCATGCCGTTTTTATCAATGAACTTCTATGTGTATTGTCGGCAATGCAATAGCCGCGGGTAGTTTTAAATGTGTTTTTTCCTTCAAAATGTCATTTTGCTGTCAGACTGTTCTAAACACAGGAAACATGCGCCCCTTTACAGGCATACTATAGACACCCCCCAGCTATGAAATTTAAAGGGATATTACACTTTTATTGTTTGACTTTAAGCATTATTAAAATCACTGCTCCTGAAAAAACGGACGTTTTTAAAACTTTTTTTTGCATTGATCCATGTCCCCTGGGGCAGGACCCAGGTCCCCAAACACTTTTTATGACAATAACTTGCATATAAGCCTTTAAAATTAGCACTTTTGATTTCTCCCATAGACTTTTAAAGGGTGTTCCGCGGCATTCGAATTTGCCGCAAACACCCCAAATTGTTCGCTGTTCGGCGAACTTGCGAACAGCCAATGTTCGAGTCGAACATGAGTTCGACTCGAACTCGAAGCTCATCCTTAATCCTGGCTAAGTGACATGCTTGCTGGTATTTACATATGTCTGGGAGTCCTATGCCACCTAATAGTTTGGGTGTTGTAAGTCTCTTAAAACTAATTCTCGGATGCATTTTACCCCATATGCAAGCTTTACGGTAAGTAGAGAAGAATGTGGGTGGTAGCTTTATTGGGATGGTTTGTAAAAGATATAGGATTCTGGGTAGGATGTTCATTTTAATTATAGCGGCCCTGCCGAACCAGGAGAACTGTCCTGTGGTCCATTTTTTAAGGTCAATTTGTATTTTTCGAAGAAGTGTGGCGTAGTTTAGGGTGTATAGATCTGTTAGTGAAGATGGCATCTGAATGCCCAAGTATGGGATTGCTAGCTTATTCCACGTGAAAGGAAAGTTGCGTTGGCATTGTTGACATAGTTCTGCGGGTAGGGAGATATTAAGGGCAGTTGATTTCGAGAAATTGATCTGGAGGTTGGAGAGGGTACGAAAGGTTTGAAAGTCTGTGAGTAGGTTTGGGATTGTGGTTAGTGGGTCTGTGAGAAATAGTAGGATGTCATCGGCGAATGTGGCCAGTTTGTATGTGTGGTGTTTAATTTGGATACCTTTAATGTCCGGGTTGGTGTTAATGCGTCTAAGGAGGGGTTCCAGAGTGAGAATGAAGATTAAAGGGGAGAGTGGGCAGCCCTGGCGAGTTCCGTTCGTCACGGAGAAGGCATCCGACAGATGGCCGTTCACTTGGACTTTTGCAGTGGGATTAGAGTATAGAGCCGCTATATAGTTTAGCATCGTTTGAGGGAGGCCTATAGCTTTGAGGGTTTCTCTCATGTAGTCCCATGCCACTCTGTCGAATGCCTTCTCCGCGTCGAGGGAAAGCATGAATCCCTTATTCTTGGTGGTTGTGAGCCAGTGGTGAATATTGATCGCTTTGAGGGTGTTATCCCTCGCTTCCCGTCCAGGGACGAAGCCCACTTGTTCAAGGCCAATAAGCTGGGGGATCAGAGGAAGAAGTCTGTTTGCCAATGTTTTTGCATACCATTTAAGGTCTACATTGAGCAAAGAGATAGGTCTATAATTAGTAACTAAGGACTGGTCTTTGTCAGGCTTGGGAATTACTGCTATATGGGCTGTTAGGAGATCTCGTGGGGGGTTGGTCGGGTGCGCAAAAGAGTTGAAGGCTTTCAGAAAAGAGGGAGTTAGTATTTCTGCATAGGTTTTGTAGTAACTGGCGGTTAGGCCGTCAGGGCCGGGACTTTTGCTGGGTTTCATTTGTTTCAGGGCAATGTCAACTTCCGTGCGGGTAAGTGGGGCATTTAAGTCTTGGGCTACGGAGTCTGAGATCGGGGTTGGGCTGTATTGTTTTAAGAACTCAGATATTATTTGGGTGCGGGTGGTACCGTCCGTGGGGAGAGGGGAGGTGGTTAAGTTGTATAATTTACTGTAGTACTGTACGAATTGTCTTGCGATGTCGGGGGTTTTGGATATTTTTCGTCCTGAGGAGTCAGTGAGGTAGTGTACAGTTTTGCTAGAATGAGATGTTTGCAGTGCTCTGGCCAACATTTTGCTAAATTCATAATATTTTTTTTTGGAAAGGATGTATTTGCGTTGTATCTGTCTATCTAATAAGTCTAAGAGATCTTTCCTAGCTTGTATTAATTCATTCAGGGCGGTAAGTGCTTGGTATTGTTTATGTATCCCTTCAAGTTTACGAATCTTATCGATTAAATCTGTGTGTTGTTTCCTTTTTTCTTTATTTCTCTTGGCCGCTGCCGCTAGGAAGGTTCCCCTTATTACACTTTTGTGGGCTTCCCAGTTGTTAATTGGTGAGGAGTCATCGGAGTTGTGGTCGAGGAAAAAGTGTTTTATAGTGGATTCTGCTTCCATCGTGATGGAGGGGTCAGTGAGCAGGGAAGAATCTAATCTCCATAGCCGTGAGCGGGGCGTGGTTTCGGGAAGTCGAAGTGACATGGAGACAGGATGATGGTCCGAGATAGTCATGGGTTCCATGGTGGTGTGGTGAAGTAGGGGGAGGTCAGTTTGGGTCAGGAATAGATAGTCTATTCTTGAGTATCGGTGATGTGGTGCTGAGTAGAAGGTATAGTCCTTTGTGTCTGGGTTTAGGGTACGCCATGTATCATGAAGTAATAAATGTTTAAGTAAGGATTTAATGTCTTTCAGGGCCTTGTATGGTATGGTCGTGTTTCCAGTGGATGTGTCTTGTATGGGGTTTAGGGGAACATTGAAATCTCCTCCTAGTATAAGTGTGCCTTCCTGGAAAGGTGTGAGAGCTGTGATGACCGATCTGAAGAATGTTACTTGGTGTTTGTTAGGGGCGTAGATATTTGCCAGCGTTACAGTTTTGTTTTGTATCGAGCCTTTTAAAAGAAAAGATATCTGCCTTCTGGATCTATGAGGGAGTCAGTGATGCTGAAAGGGCAGCGTTTAGCAATGAGGATCGATACCCCTTTCGTTTTGTGTTGAGGGTTGGTAGCGTGTATCGCTGTTGGATATTGGGCGTTGGAAAGTTTCGGGGTATTGTCAGAACGGAAATGTGTTTCTTGTAGCATTATGATGCTGGCATGGAGTCTGTGCATGGTAAGGAGGAGTTTGGATCTTTTTTCTGGAGTATTGAGTCCCTTCACATTGAGCGAGATAATTTTAAGCATGGGTTCCTGTGAGTCTTTAGTTCGTGGGACCATGGTGAGTTTTGTGGTGGGTATCCTGTGATGTAGTTTGGGCTGTGGCAGGTTGAGGGGTGGGGTAGAGAGAGGGTTTGGGGTAAGGGCAGTAGGGAGGGAGGAGGATATCGAAGAGGGAGGGTAAAAGAATCCGGCACTATGTGGCGTTCTGGTCACCTAATTCGGTGTTCGGAGCCACAGAATATATACGCCGGAGAAAATTGGTGGTTTTAGTCCGGTAGCAGTGTTTATGGATTAGGTGAGAGTTGTAGAACCACTGTGTGGGGGTTGGTAGATGACTTGAGAGATAGGTGTGTCTGTGTAGAAAGAGAGGTAAGTAGGGGTGACCGACGAGGACCGACTCACCAACAGTCTGCGAAAGAGAGGCTAGGGGTGTGAGTGGTGCGGCAGTTTGGAGATCTTTGGGGCGGAGGGGGCGATCCGAAAGATTTGTAGGGAAGAGTGTGGAAAATGACTGAAAGGGAAGCAGTGGGGTGAAGTTCTAGAATGTTAATTGCAACAAAGCTTGTAAGGGTTGCTTTATGTGTAAAGCGACTGAAGGTCTGGGAAGTTAGGTAAATTATGTGAGAGTGTGTTGAGAGGAGAGTATTCGTAAAGAACAGCAATCTATTCATGACTGCAATGATCGTGCATCTAACATCAAAGAGTAGTCATAACGGTAACAGATAGGCATTAGCTTCTTGGCACTTAGCTTTCACGTTTGCTTAGAACATTCCATAACAATTGGAGAGAAGGTTAACTAAAACCTAATATTAACTATCGTAACCAAAACTTTTTACAGTCGTTGGAGCCTCTAAGTGGCTATGCTCAGTTTCTCCTGTAAGGATTTGGAGTGTGATCGGAGCGTGGGTACCATCTAGCTCCTATGTTAAGTGAACCTCGAAGCCCGTGCATGTCAATGGGTCACGTGAGGTGTAAGGGAGAGGTGAAGCCTCTAGGCCTCTGTATTGGACAACCCATGAGAGGTTGTAGGTTGTGGTCCGAAAGTGAGCATATTAGAGCCTTTTCTGTTCATTCTCTGTCGTCTCCGCAAGGGTGTGTCGATGAGGGCATTGGGTGGGTATGGTGAAATGTTCTTGGCGTTATGCCTAATTACCAGTGGAGGTAGTGTTAGCTTGTGTCTTAAGTGTTCGCAATAGGGCTTCTGTGTCTCTATCCTCGACTGCCCTGGGAAGGTGTGTTGAGGTGAGCGTTGGGGTCACGTATTGGAACAGTAAAGCAATCCTGCTCGGTGTCCCGAGAGGGTTGGAGTACTGTAGACCTTGTCAGTGTACCACCAAATCTATATGCGTTAGTTACCGATTACCTTAGGGGGTTGTACATGTATGGGTAGTTTGAGTGTGTAATGAGGCTCGTACGTCTCTATACCCAGCTACTGGTGTAGGTATATGAGGTGTGGGAATGTAGTGTGTGTGTATGTAGGTGGGCTTAGCTAGAATGACTCTATACATTAACACACTATGAGGATCTGTGTCTCTGAACTCTGTATGAGGCAGGGGGCTGGGTTATTAGACCCTTACTGGAATGTATGACCTTGCATAAAACAGTGTATGGCTCAGATCAATAAGGCATAACATCAGTCACTTATACAGGGTATGTCTCAGATCAAGAGGATAAAACAGATATTACCTATAGATCTGAGGGTTAGGTAAGGCTGTTGTAGAGAAGTTCATTCGTCAGAGGAGGTAGAAGATGGTGTCTGATGGGATAGCCGCTGGGCTCGTCTTCTTCGGTGTCTCAGTGAGGGGGATCATAGTAGTGTTGTTGGAGAGTTCCTGGTCGGGGGTGCACCGGGCTGTAGCATGCTGGTCGTCGCGGGATCATCCATGCAGGATATACCGCAACCGTGTGTTGTTGAGGTGAGTGGTGATTCAGACGCGTCACTGGAGTAGAGTGCTGGTTACAAAAGTCATGCTGGTTCTGGGTGGGTTCCTTCAGGGGTGTTTAGTTGTCAGCAGATGATATAGGTATAATAGGGAGAGTCAGTGGTAGGAAGATTGGTGAGTGCAAAATGACCGCTTACGTTTAGGGCCGAGCAGTCAACGGTCTCGGCGCGCCCTGCGGGGAAGAGGAGCTGACATGGGACTGGATGGTTGGTAATGCGGGCCTGGAACAGGGCCGGATCTGGCGGTGGAGGGCGAGCATCTTCTGCGGAAGCTAGTGTTGAGAGCATCCATCGGTTCCTCTGGTAAATTAAATTCCGCGTACCAGTTCGGGACTGGGGTGTAGGGTATGTCCAATGTACGACAAAAAGAGTCCAAATCTTCCGGCACTCTCAGGAGTGCTGAGCGGCCCTGGTGTGAGGCTGAGAGACCGAATGGGAACTTCCATCGATACCGGATTCCTCTTGTTCGCAAGGTGTCCAGCAGGGGGCGCAGGTCCTTGCGGTGGCGCAGTGTAATAGCAGAGAGGTCTTGGTATATGTGGACAGGGCCGCCATTGTATTCTAAAGCAGATTTTTCACAGGCTTTTTGGAGGATTTCTTCCTTGATGGAAAATTCATTCACATAGCAAATAATGTCCCGGGGGGGGGTCGGTGTCTCTGCCTTTAGGGCGAAGCGCCCTGTGGATACGTTCCATTGTGATCGGTGTTTGTTCTGGGCGATCCAGAACATGATTAAAGAGGCCTGTCACCACTGAGCTGATTTCATCTTGTTCCACCGATTCGGGTATCCCCCTCACCCTGAGGTTGTGTCTGCGACCACGGTTATCGAGATCTTCAACATGACATTGAAGATCTCTTAGCTGCATAGTGTGGAGGTCGACTTTGTGTTGGATAGTCTGTACTGTCGACTGTTGTTGCACGGCTTTGTCCTCCACTCGCTGTATGCGGCCTGTGATGGCCTGCAGTTCATGACGTAGGTCAGTAATGGCTGTGAACAGCGTGTCTTTAATATCAGCAGCCACTGCTTGCAGGTCCTGCAGGCTGGGCTGACGGTGGGAAGGCAGAGAGGGTGTCTGCGGGGTGTTGTCGATCTCGGTGGGGGCGAGAATGATCTCAGTGTGGGGCTAAGAGGAGGCCGAGGCAGGCGGGGAGGTCGCCATTGTTGTGCGCTGTGCCCCGAAGATCTCCGGAATCGTGTGACTTACGCGGCCGGCGGTTTCTCTTGGGGATCGGGATCTGCTTTGCGATGATCCACGGGAGGATGTTCCCATTATTGGGGGGGTGGATGGCAGCTGTATACCCCAATAATCATAGAAGTTAGACTGTGGTGAGAGGGAGCCAAGTGATCAAGCAGCCATCTTCTCCCAAGGCAAGCCACGCCCCCCCCCCTTCCCCCACGCTTGTGGATTACGCTATGTGGATTTCTTTTATCTATTGCTTGTGATGAGTAAAATACTGTACAGATGACAAGTGTCCAGTGGACAGTGATTATCCATTTGATTGATAAGCATGCAAATCAGCATGGTCTGGTAAGTGGATTACCTACAGGGCTGTGGCACAAGTGGTGTGGTGAAGGAGACCTGGGATCGTTGCTAATATTTTCCTCCACGATCATCTAGCTTATACTCACCTTCCCTTTCGTAGCCTCCCTGGCGGTTTTCCCGAGTGTGGCTCGGGGTTAAAATTCAGCACCATTATCGGTAACCCCGAGCCACACTCGGGATTGCATCGCAGGATCCTGGTGCCTCCTTACTTACCTTGTCCCCGGGATCCTGCGATGTCCCCCGCTGTGTCCGCGGGCTGTGTCCTGTTCCGAAGCCTCTCTGTGCCAGGCTCCGTTCCCTGCGAGCGTCGCGACGCACGGGGGCGGAGCCTGGCGGCAAATTCAAAAAAATGTAAAAAGCATAACACATACAGTACTGTAATCTTACAGATTACAGTACTGTATGAAATCATTTCACATCCCATTTGTCCCCAGTGCTCTGGCCCATGCCCTGCATGCAGTTTTATATTGCATATACTGTTCTTTCTGCCTGGAAACTGGAGATTGTCCATAGCAACCAAAAAGTGTCCCTTTACGTCAAAAATGGCTTTAGACCAGCTAGAAAACAGCGATAGTAAATTAGAACACTTGCAGAATTGAGCGATAGTGAATCGTGTGGAAATTTATTTTATTACTATTTATTTTAATTTTTTTTTATTTTTTTATTTTTTTTATTATATTATAATTTATGTTTTTGTGTTTCAAACTTTATCATACCCGGGATATCTACTGGACTCTTGTTTGGACAGATTTAAGTGTGTTATTGTTAATAATTACAGACCTACAATATAAAACGCCAAATTTCCATGCAAAATAATTGTACCGCTTTCAGCACCTAAAATCAGAAAGAATCATACCGCCAGGGAGGTTAATGGACTTTCACTAAGTGGATCACCATTTGATACTTTGTTTAAGCGGACTCTTAAGCAAATCTATTGATATTTTTCAATATTTGATATTTTTGCACTAGCACTGCTAATGTTTTAGAATTTTTTTTTTTACATATATTTGATGTACCTTGTTTTAGTATAGCAGCTGCTGATTATTGTTTTAACCAATATTCTTTCTGTGTGCGCTGAAGGAGGGATATTAAACATAGCTTTACTATCTCTCATTCTTTGATATGATCTCATTATACTTGCAGAACACAGAAATATCAGATCAATAACAGATGATAAACATAACATTTCTCTCTAATCAATGCTGGGTTATGCTGGCCATATATTATACAAAAAAAAGTCAGAAATTCGGTCATTTAGACAGTTTGTTCGTTTTTCGGCCAGGTAATGGGCACAAAATCGATAATCATTGGGACGTTTTTGAGCCGAAAAAATGAAGGACTAGTTTGGGATGGGGACAGGGTCTGGCTGTCATATCGCAACCTCCGACTCCGTGTTCCCTCAGTGAAGTTGTCATATGCCTGATGAAGGGGTCCTGCATGGCTCCAAAACGTCGCTTCTATTTATTTTTTCCATACTATGTGATTAAAATTTTGGACCCAATTTTGGAGATCCTGGTGTGCTGGTGACACTTCCTTCTCATGATTGCAGGAAGTTCCAGCGGTTGGTCATTTCAGCACCCAATTTAAGATACAGCCATTTGTGCAGGTACATGTGTGTTGGGAGTATTGCATTGGACCCTCAGTGAAGTTGGCTCCTCGGTTTATTGGGCCTTTCCGTATTCTCTGCAGGATTAACCCAGTGGCTTACGCTTTAAACCTTCCTTCCAATATGCGTATCTCAAATGTATTCCATGTCTCCTTATTAAAACCTTTGGTCTGCAGCAGCTTCACCAGCTCGGTGCCATGTCCTCACCCAGTACAGGTTGAGAACCATGAGGAGCATGAAGTACAGGCCATTGTCGACTTCCGTAGGTTTTGTGGGCGCATACAGTACCTGGTTCATTGGAAAGGGTATGGTCCAGGGAAACGCTCTTGGGTCTCATCCTCAGACGTACATGCCCCTGTCCTCCTCTGTGCTCTCCATAGATGTTTTCTCCTCAAACTTGGTGATCCTCTGAGGGGGAGGGGTCGTTGAGCAGGGAGTACTGTCAGATTCTGGGCTCAGCCCTTCCTTCTCAGAGCAGGCCACTCAGCTGTCGGTTAATTGCCAGCTCTAATCTTTCCAGAGTGACTCACCTGGTGAGGATGTCTTGCTCGTCAGTCCTGCTGGCTACTTAAAATGTTTAGGCCAGATCCTCTCTGCCTTCGCCTTTGTCAACACATCCAGAGACTCTCTCCTGTGTACCTGTTGAAGTCTTGCTTGGCTGACGTCCCTTCTGGTTCTAGATCCTGCTTGCTGTTCCACTACGCTGATTCTCCGGTTTCCTGATTTCCTGTCCTGTCCTGAAGTATGTTGATCTCTGGCTCCCTGATGTCCTGGCTTGTCTGACTCTCCGTTCTGGCTACCAAACTCTGGCTATGATTTGACTACGTTGCTCTGTTTACCTTTTACTATTATTATTAAACAAATGTGATTCTAACTGCACTTCTGTCTCAGTCTGATTCTTGGTTTCTGACAGTGGGTGTGTTTACCCACATACAAAGATGTTGTTTCTACAATTTTACTATATGCACAATTGATTTAATTATGTATGTTGAAGAGTTTCTGTTTGTACATTTTTTGTAAATTGTTTTAACACCTTCTGTGGTTTGTGTGGATCTGGGCTCAGATACTCCAAACCAAGGGCTAATTGACATAATAAAGCCCCATGTATTTTTCAGCTGTGCACATGGTATTTTATAGTTGCACTTACTGGTGTTTGTTAGATTATGACTAAGCGAATCTTGATTTGTGAAACACGTTAATCTTGCCATGCCTGCATATAGGTCTCATGATGTCTTATGATGTATCTTAATGGATTTTTATCTTCAATAAAGTAATTATCACTCCTTCATACCTGGGAGTGTGGTCAAACTTTCTTGAAAGATTCACACCAGAAAGGTAGATGCAGTGCCTTGAAAAGTATTCACACCCCTTGAAATTTTCCACATTTTGTCATGTTACAACCAAAAATGTATATGTATTTTATTGGGATTTTAAGTGATAGACCAACACAAAGTGGCACATAATTGTGAAGTGGAAGGAAAATGAAAAACGGTTTTCAAACTTTTTTACAAATAAATATCTGAAAAGTGTGGTGTGCATTTGTATTCAGCCCGCCAGAGTCAATACTTTGTAAACCACCTTTTGCTGCAATTACAGCTGAAAGTCTTTTTGGGTATGTCTCTACAAGCTTTTCACATCTAGAGAGTGAAATGTTTGCTCATTCTTCTTTGCAACATAGCTCAAGCTCTGTCAGGTTGAATGGAGAGCGTCTGAAACAGCAAGTTTCAAGTCTTGTCACAGATTTATTTGGATTTAGGTCTGGACTTTGACTGGGCCATTTTAACACATGGCTATACTTTGATCTAAACCATTCCATTGTAGCTTTAGCTGTATGTTGGTATGTATGGGTTGTTGTCCTGCTGGAAGATGAACCTCCGCCCCAGTCTCAAGTCTTTTGCAGACTTTAACAAGTTTCCTTCTAAGATTGTCTCATCTGAACAGAGCACCTTCTTCCACATGTTTGCTGTGTCCCCCACATGGCTTCTCGCAAACTTCAATTGGGACTTCTTATGGCTTTCTTTCAACAATGGCTTTCTTCTTGCCATTCTTCCATAAAGGCCAGGTTTGTAGAGTGCATAACTAATAGTTGTCTTGTGGGCAGATTCTCCCACCTGATCTGTGGATCTCTGCAGCTCCTCCAGAGCTACCATGGGCCTCTTGGCTGCTTCTCTGATTAATGCTCTCCTTGCCGGCCTGTCAGTTTAGGTGGATGGCCATGTCTTGGTAGTTTTGCAGTTGTGCAATACTCTTTTCATTTTTGGATAATGGATTGAACAGTGCACTGTGAGATGTTCAAAGCTTGGGATATTTTTTATAACCTAACCCTGCTTTAAACTTCTCTACAACTTTATCCCTGTCCTGTCTGGTGTGTTCCTTGGCCTTCATAATGCTGTTTGTTCAATAAGGTTCTCAAATAAACCTCTGAGGGCTTCACAGAACAGCTGTATTTTTACAGAGATTAAATTACACACAAGTAGACTCTATTTACTAATTAGGTGACTTCTGAACGCAATTGGTTCCACTAGATTTTAGTTAGGGGTATCGAGTAAAGGAGGCTGAAGACCAATGCACACCAACTTTTCAGATATTTATTTGTAAAAAATGTGGAAAAGCATTTTTCATTTTCCCTCCACTTCGCAATTATGTGCCACTCTGTGTTGGTTTATCACATAAAATCCCAATAAAATACATTTATGTTTTTGGTTGTAACATGACAAAATGTGGAAAATTTCAAGGGGTATGAATATTTTTTGAAGGCACTGTAGCCAGTGGCAGGAATTATCTAGGCTAGCAACAGGTGTGCAGAGCAGAGAAGGTCCAAGGGAAAGCCAGGTCAGCATTAGAGGCAGAGGAGATCCAAAATAAACCAGGTCAGAAAAAGGTAGGCCAATTAGATACTGTGAGGGGAGTCACTTTGGGCAGAGGGCTTGTGGAACCCAGCTTACCTTAGAGAAGTCGGGAAACTTCTTGTCCATCTTCCCCGGCCCCTCCAATGTGTAAGTCACCCTGTGTCTATTATGCCGTGTACACACTGGCAGACTTTTCGCCATCAAAGGTCCGACGGTCTTTCCGACGGACTTTCAACGGACTTTTGACGGACTTCCGACGGACTTTCGAATGAACAGACTTGCCTACACATGGTCACACCAAAGTCCGATGGATTCGTACGTGATGACGTACGACCGGACTAAAATAAGAAAGTTTATAGCCAGTAGCCAATAGCTGCCCTAGCCTCGGTTTTCGTCCGTTGGACTAGCATACAGACGAGAGGATTTTTCGACCTGACTCGAGTCCGTCGGAAAGAATTGAAACATGTTCCAAATCTAAAGTCCATCTGATTTTCGACCGAAAAAGTCAACTGCAGGTCCGATGAAGCCCAGACACTGTCTAATTGTCCGACAAAAAGTCCGCCCATGTGTACACGACATTAGGAGCACAGGGTGACAGAGAACCCCAGTCAGGTCTGCGCTAACCAGACTCCTAGTACAACCACACTGGACATTTTCTTTTATCCCTGTTATCCTGGGTTCTATATGTGTGGTTTGTGTTGACAGAATGAAGGGACTCTTTCACTTGAGACAATAATATTTCTGAACAATATCCCTCAAGAAATACTGTATATGACGATAAATAATTCCACCTTTCCGACTGCTGGAATATTGTATGACCTTGGTCTCATAGACTGTTGTAGACTTTTTACTAGATGTTTGAGGTGCGGCTGTATCCCATTGTTTTATTGTTTTTGTCTGCCTTGGAGCAACCTATTATGGGATGTATATGTGTTTCTAGCATGTGTACCGGGGGCAGGGTGGAGGGAGGGGGGAATTCCTCCAACAGTCCTCCCTGCTGATAAGACAGTCTACTGATGAGAAGTTTGAATGTACCTGTGTGTCTCCCATTACTGAATGTAGTCATTATGCAAAAAAGGGGGGATTGTCCCCTGAGTGTATATCTCTTTGTACCTGCGTTTCTATAAACAGTCTTATGCGTTTTACCACCTTTCACTGATGTCTTAACAAGTGACTGGGTGGGCTAAGGGATCTTGGACCGTACTGGTGCTGGGCAAGGGAAGCTTATACGGCGGACATACTCTTCTTGAGTATGGGGTCCGTCGCAGATACAGGATCAAAGAAACCAGGTCAGAAATAGGTATTTAGAGAAATAGCAAGCCTAAGAACTAGCTGGGCCAGCAGTAGGTAGGGAAACAACAGGGTCATGTTATTCAAATCTCAATATATACATAGCTGGAGATCTTTCAGAAATTCTGTGATGCAGCTGTGGTCCTCAAATGGTGTCAGTGATGGAATTGGCCATGCTCACCCATGCATTGACACACAAATGGCTTATTATGGTTTTAAGCATATGGTGGCTTACTGTAGCATGCAGCATGCACATGTAAATGTTGTCTGGTAAAAGTGTTCTGACATTGTCATGGATGATGGTAGATACCCTGTGTCGCCAGTTCTAGATATACATGTTTATCAAGGTGCAGAGGGCTAGAACTGCTTGGTATTTATCACTGCATTCTTCAAAGGAGGTGGGGATTCAGCTGCATAGATGTTTCCAATTTGCAGCCCTCAAGATTGCAGCCTGTGGCATTTGACAGGCAGGTGAGCATACTAATAAGAAGCCAGTGGTTTGGGCAGGTAGAGGACAGCTGCAGTCAAAGAACTAAGCAGAAGCTCCAAATTAGTAAGCTAATGACAATAACCAGGATGCAAGCCAGGTAAGAATCAAGAGCAATAAAATTGAAAATAATATGCTGGGTCATAGCTAGGAAGTAGGAACAATAGATAAGGATGAAATACCAGAGATCAAGCTACGTTGTAATAAAAAATGTAGATCAGGATAGGGTCTGGATAGCACTTGTAAGGATTAAAAAGAAAATTTTGTTTATGCATTGTATTCCTGGGCTTAGCCAGCTTTAAATTACGGGCCAATGAATAGCACAGTCGAGCTGCAGTATCTTTTTCTGTCAGCTGGTGGCAAGGATGCTTGCTTAGAAGTAGTGAAGAAAAATGCAAGCTACTGATTGACTGAATGCCTGTCCCATAGTTGTTTGTTTTTGTTTTGTAAATGTGCACGGAAAGCATGATCTTCATTTCAGAGGGAAATATGAATAAACTTTTTTAGGGATATTTACAAGAATATCCTTTTATTTTTACATGGATTAATTAAATAAAAAATAAAAAAAGCTTTAGGCAATGTTATAGTTTGTTCCTTTAACTATCATTCTATCTTTAGCTGGATGACTTACTCATCATGTGTATATATAGAGCAAAAAAAAAAAAACCACGTACTGAATACTGTCATTATCTGTATTATGCAGGCACAATAACAGAATACAATGTTTTAATCATAATGGTCCTTCAACCAACTAAAGAAATGAATACGCTGAAAGGCACTATTCCTAAGGGCTGAGTCAATAAGTATATAAACAGGGCTTTTTTATGCCTTTGCAATTAGTCATAGTAAAAGCTGAAAAAACAGAGCTAGTCACAGGAACCACCTTCTCTGTGGAGTAGCACTTCTGAGCCTCCTCACAAGCTGATAGACTTGGCATTTCACGATTCTGCTTACAGCAGCTCCATCTTTTTAAAGGGAGGCACACTTTAGGATTACCTTTCACTAAACCAGAAAAACATACACAAAGAACTGCAACAGAATGTGTAATAATAGCTCCTCTGTGTGCTTTTTACTTTCTTTCTTAGTACAAATGATCATAAATGTAAAAGATAAATGTGACGGGAGTCACTTTTGGGCACAGGGTGACCAAGAAAACAATGAACCCTGAGAATATGATTGGATTACTTCAAATGGGACAGTAATATTCATTAACAATATCTCTCAAGAATATATGTAAAGACTATTCTTGGTTTGTTTGATTTTGATTAATGGAAAGGTAGCCAATGGCCTACGTGATACTGGCGCCACCATGACCCTACTACAGAAGAACCTCATCCCAGAGAGCCAACACACCGGAGACACTGTAGCCGCAAGCGTAGCAGGAGTCACTGTTTTCCGGCTACCCGTTGCCCGTGTTCACCTAGATTGGGGGGTTGGTTTGGGACATGTGAATGTGGGGGTGATGAAGGATTTGCCAGCAGACGTACTACTGGGGAATGATTTGGCCCCCCTCATTTCTGCATACGTCCCGATGGGCCCCGCTGAAGCCAACCCAGTGACTACCCATGCCCAGACCCGTGCTATTGGAACCGGCCCGCTTGCTGCTGAGACCCAGACGCTTCCATATTTGGACAGGGGGCTGTGCTGAGCCAAATTGGGGAGGATGGAGGAGAACACCCTGTTGCATACCTGAGCAGAAAGCTATTACCCTGGGAAGTGAGCTATGCGGCAGTGGAGAAGGAGTGCTTGGCCCTGGTCTGGGCCCTTAAAAAGTTGAAACCTTATTTGTACGGACAGGAATTTTCATTAGTCACCGTCCACAACCCATTGGTCTGGCTTTACCAAGTCTCAGGAGACAATAGCAGGTTGCTGCGGTGGGGCTTAGCCCTGCAACTAGGGATGAGCTTCGAGTTCGAGTCAAACTCATGTTCGACTTGAACATCAGCTGTTCGCCAGTTCACCGAACAGTGAACAATTTGGGGTGTTCGCGGCAAATTCGAATGCCGCAGAAAACCCTTTAAAAGTCTTTGGGAGAAATCAAAAGTGCTAATTTTAAAGGCTTATATTCATGGTATTGTCATAAAAAGTGTTTGGGGACCTGGGTCCTGCCCCAGGGGACATGGATCAATGCAAAAAAAGGTTTTGAAAACGGCCGTTTTTTCGGGAGCAGTGATTTTAATAATGCTTAAAGTGAAACAATAAAAGTGTAATATCCCTTAAAATTTTGTACCTGGGGGGTGTCTATAGTATGCCTGTAAAGGGGCGCATGTTTCCTGTGTTTAGAACAGTCTGACAGCAAAATGACATTTCAAAGGAAAAAAAGTCATTTAAAACTAGTCGCAGCTATTAATGAATTGCCGGTCCGACAATACACATAAAAGTTCATTGATAAAAATGGCATGGGAATTCCCCACAGGGTAACCCCGAACCAAAATTAAAAAAAAAATGATGTGGGGGGGGTCCCCCTAAATTCCATACCAGGCCCTTCAGGTCTGGTATGAATATTAAGGGGAACCCCGGCCAAAATTAAAAAAAAAAAATGGTGTGGGGTCCCCCTCAAAATCTATACCAGACACTTCAGGTCTGGTATGGATTTTAAGGGGAACCCTGCGCCAAAATTTAAAAAAAAAATGGCGTGGGGTTCCCCCAAAAATCCATACCAGACCCTTATCCGAGCACGCAACCTGGCAGGCCGCAGGAAAAGAGGGCGGGATGAGAGAGCGCCCCCCCTCCTGAACCGTACCAGGCCACATGCCCAAAACATTGGGAGGGTGCTTTGGGGTAGCCCCCCAAAACACCTTGCCCCCATGTTGATGGGGACAAGGGCCTCATCCCCACAACCCTTGGCTGGTGGTTGTGGGGGTCTGCGGGCGGGGGGCTTATCGGAATCTGGAAGCCCCCTTTAACAAGGGGACCCCCAGATCCCAGCCCTCCCCCCTGTGTAAAATGGTAAGGGGGTACTGTACCCCTACCATTTCACTAAAAAAGTGTCAAAAATGTTAAAAATGACAAGAGACAGTTTTTGACAATTCCTTTATTTAAATGCTTCTTCTCTGGGGGTCACCTTGTTAAAGGGGGCTTTCAGATTCTGATAAGCCCCCCGCCCGCAGACCCCCACAACCACCGGCCAAGGGTTGTGGGGATGAGGCCCTTGTCCTCATCAACATGGGGACAAGGTGTTTTTATCAATGAACTTTTATGTGTATTGTCGGACCGGCAATTCATTAATAGCCGCGAGTAGTTTTAAATTACTTTTTTTCCTTTGAAATGTCATTTTGCTGTCATACTGTTCTAAAAACGGGAAACATGCGCCCCTTTACAGGCATACTATAGACAGCCCCCAGGTACGAAATTTAAAGGGATATTACACTTTTATTGTTTCACTTTAAGCATTATTAAAATCACTGCTCCCGAAAAAACGGCCGTTTTTAAAACTTTTTTTGCATTGATCCATGTCCCCTGGGGCAGGACCCAGGTCCCCAAACACTTTTTATGACAATAACTTGCATATAAGCCTTTAAAATGAGCACTTTTGATTATTCATGTTCGTGTCCCATAGACTTTAACGGTGTTCGCGTGTTCGAACAAATTTTTTTCCTGTTCGCACTTTCTGGTGCGAACCGAACAGGGGGGTGTTCGGCTCATCCCTACCTGCAACCTTACAATTTCACAATCAGCTACCAACCCGGTAAGCAAAATGGCAATGCTGATAGGTTGTCCCGGCAAACAGACGCCACTCCGGCCTCCTAGTTCCGAACATCCCCAAGTTGACCCGAGAAGGATTAAGCCGGGTCTGCCGGAGTGTCCCACAAGGAGGGAGCCATGTGACAGGAGTCACTGTTGGGCGCAGGGTGACCAAGAAAAGAATGAACCCTGAGAATATGATTGGGCTACTTCAAATGGGACAGTAATATTCATTAACAATATCTCTCGAGAATACATGTAAAGACTATTCTTGGGTTGTTTAATTGTGAACTCAACATGTTAGTTGAGAGAGCTGATCACATTGGCCTCTAGAACTGGGTAGGAGCCAGACAGTCTACTCATACTATAGTTTGTTGCCTACTATGCTGAGGAGGGGAGGAGATCACTGTTTGTATTGTTAATTGTAATTAGCTTCTGCTATTGTGTGAAGTTGTCCTGTGTTATATTTATGATAATGTTGATTGTGTCTTCTGAACTAAAAGACAGCAAGTCTGTCCTAAAAGTGATGTCTCTGAGTCACCTAATCTGGGTAAATGATTTAGTAAATTAGCTCATGTTAATTGGGTTTCTGGTTACAGGTGTATTGTTAGAGTAATATGAGCAGGAGGTAGGAACCTCCTCTTTAACTGTATATAAATACTTGTAATTTTGGTTCTAACAAAGAGTCTGATTCCTGTTTGACCCTCCGTACAGAGCCTCGTCCCTCATGGGGGGAAGATTTATTTGTATGTGTTTCTTGTTCGGCTGATTGGAGTGTTCGATAGCTGCCTTTGTGTTTAGAAATGGAATGTCCTAAACAGCTTTAACCCCTTTCATACTCAGGGTGTCGTTACAGTAAAACTAATGATTGGGTGGTCCGAAAGTGATTATAGGTCAGTGATCATAGGTCCAATCGTACAGTGCTGCTCTATGTGTTTATTTATTTCAGAGGGAAGCGTTACTTGAGTTGCACCTTATATGTAACATAAACATTTTCATATGAGCATTCCATATGATCATTACTTTATTCTTTTCTCGTTCTTTATGCATTTGCCTATGAATACTTCCAAGTTTAATATTAATATAATAGTAAGTAAGAGAATTGAGGTGCACAGTAATCCATCTTCTTACCAGGTGTTGCGCCCAGGTTCAGATCATCATTTACATCATGTGGAGCCTGGAAAAGAAAAAGGTAACAGCACTCTCTGCAGGGACAACTCAATCCATACACCAGGTCCACTCACAGGTGCCGAGGCTTGATGTATCCCAACACACTCCAATGCAACAATAGTAAGAAGGGCCGGCAAGACTGTAATCCTTGAAGTGTCATTTATTGGTACATCAGAGTGACAATAAAACAATAATGCTAATATTGTTTTATTGTCATTCTGATGTACCAATTAATGACATTTCAAGAATTACAGTCTTGCCGACTCCTATTACTATTATCATGTGGAGCCTCCTTCAAAAAAAAAATTATCCAGATTTGTGTCTGGCCACTGCAGAGGCTCAATGTTTCAGAAGATGCATGTCGGAAACATTTGCTCCAGCTCTAGTCAGGCCGGTCAGAGACAACATGTATTAGTCTGCTTTTAAAGTTTATATGGCTACAAATTATGCTAGTACAGGGAATCTGGGGCATGTGGTTATCATCTCTTGCTTTTCTGACACTGCAACTGCCATCATTTCCTTTACTTACAGTTCGCAGCTGTGACTCAATGGTGGCCACAGTGTTCCTGGGACCATGCCATCCTGCTGCAGCCATGCTGGGAAGTGACTTCTAACAGTTGTCAGACCTCAAATGCAGAGTCAACCAAATGGGAAGCAGCTTACAAAACAGAATCATCAGCTACTTCTTGAACCTTGTGGCACATGTATTCATGGAAGCCTATACCAGCATTCAGGTGGAAATGTAATCAGTAATCTGGGAGGGCAAACAAGACCCAGTGACTACCCATGCCCAGACCCATGCTGTTGGAACCGGCCCGCTTGCTGCTGAGACCTAGATGCTTCCATATTTGGACTGGCAGCTGTGCTAAGCCAAATTGGGGAGGGTGGAGGAGAACACCCTGTCGCATACCTGAGCAGAAAGCTATTA